>SJXQ01012565.1:905407-958055 GCA_006408695.1 Aepyceros melampus
TTCGTTGCCCACAGCCCAGCCTGGCTACTGCTTGTCATGGGAGAACAGTGACAAGTGGCTGACAACATAGTTTTCCTTTCGGATAAAATTGGCCAAGGATGTAGATAGCAAATTGAACTTTATATTTCCTCAAAATTTCAACCACAGTCTTCACCACCCTTTCATACTTGCCGAAATATATACTTAAAAATCAAGCATAGTTTCTAACAAAGTCATTGGTTTTCTTTATTCAAAATCTATTCAGACATTGAAGAGAAAATATGAAGATACCACTTGTCTTCAAATGGCTCGCTCCTCCTAATGGGTCTGAAGGAGGAGTTGATTTTGTTTTTAGCATCATTGAAAGTGACTGTGAAAGTTTAATTGGTCCAGAGCTGAACACCCAGCAGGTGGAAACTAAATGATTATTGAAGACTTGCAAAGGGAGAGAAAATGAATCTTGTAGATGAATGTGGCTTCAAGTCATGGTTCAAGTCATGGTCTGTGTGCGAGTTGGAGAAGAATTTCAGACACGGGGCAAAAAGTGGGAGATGCTTTTAGGACTGTGGGCTGGCTCCAGGGAGAGCCAATCCCTTTCGCAGGCTAGTAGTGAATTTTTATAACCTCAAGACAAGAAAATTCCTACTGGAATGGCAGCATTAGATGACTGGTTAAGATGCTATAGGATGGATAGTAGGGTGGATATTTTATGGGGTCAGGGAACTGGCCAAGTTTATATCCAGAGGCTTATGGCAACAGTTGCTATGGGGCTGGGTCAGTTCCAGAGATTTTTGTCCTGTGACCTTGGTATAGGACTCCACAGTTCATACGACTGATCCAGGTTTCTCCCTGGTTTTGTCACTTCCCCTTGAAAGTTTAGGAGAAATATCAAATTATTGTAGTTTCCAAACACAGTGTAGTGAAGAAGAAAAAAAATTTTTTTTTTCCATTTACAGAAGAGAAAAAATATACAACTTTAGTTAGTTACCTCAGGGACCAATTTGGGGAAATTAAACAATCTTATGTGGGACATTAATAGTGTCAGACATCTTACTTTTATAGATGAATGACTTATTTGGTTTAAGAAAAAAACCGCAAATGATTCAGGTAGTAGTTTTCCAGAAAGAATGATGATTATTTGTAGTGAATACAGTGGTTTCTACTAACGCTTCCTCGTTCTTGGCTGTGATGCTTTATGACAAAATGTGTGCACGGAAAGTGAAAAGTGAAGGCCCTTGGTTGACTTTTGTGCATGCAAGCCTAGCTGTGGGAGAGAAAGTATACCGTAACAGGAATAGAGAGTTGATACATTTTCATTTAATTCATCCACTGAACAAATGACTACTGAGCATCTATAACTGACTACTGGAAGGGTCACCCCTTTTCCATATAAATAAAGTAAGTAAATTGTTAGTCACTGAATCATGTCCTGCTCTTTGCAATCCCATGAAGTGTAGCCTGCCAGATTCCTCTTTCCATGGAATTCTCCAGGCAAGAATACTGGAGTGGGTTGCCATGCCTATCTCCAGGGGGTCTTCCCAACCCAGGGATTGAACCATGGTCTCCCGCATTACAGGTGGATGCTTTACCTTCTGAGCCACCAGGGAAACCCATGCATTGATGCTAAAACCCAGCACAGCTGAATAATTTGCAAGGATTGAGGTTCATCAGGGAAATTGTATTTTCTTCCTACCCTGGTTAAAAGGTGCTGGGCCTCATAACTGGTTGTATTATTCTCAGTCCTTTTGTTTTATTTTATTTTGCTTCATTTTATTTTAGAACCCCTGTGGGTGGGGATTAAGAGCAAGAGAAAGACAGCGCATCATTCCCAAGTCCAAAAGTCCTATGAATTTCACTCATCTGTTAGAAATGGATGACGGTTTAGATGTGTTCACAGTAAGCCCTTTGCCTCTCAGAGAAGACTTCAGCTCCCACCTGATGAGTGAAGCACCCATAAATAAAAATGTCATTTCCCCCGAGAGGGAAATCAAATTATGAATTCAGAATTTCATAGTCATCTGTTTTTATTGTTGCCTAATGCTTTTAGATCTGCACAGACCCTGTAGAAAATCAGCTCTGAAACTGCATAATTAGGACATCTTTCATAGTCATAAATGCTAATCCCACTGGAGAACAGATTAAGAATTCATAGGCATAAATTCCTGGCACCAGGTATCTGAAGTTCCTTTTCTTTCTGAATAATTCATTATTTAAATACTTCACTGTGCATCTTATATAATCCTACATGTTGTATCAGGGGCAAGGGAGAAGCATTAACTCCACATATATTTCAACACTAAATACATTCAAGGCTTATTTATGTTGATTTGGTGTCATTGGATTGCAACTGCTAACAATGGTACAGCTTTTTAGTTAGTAGCCCCAGGGACCAATTTGGGGAAATGAAGTAGAATCTACGGCAGGACATTAATAAGGTCAGAGATCTAGCTTTTATAGATGAGTGAGCTAGTTGGTATAAGAAGAAAAAAAAATATTAGTAAAAGGTTCAGGTAGTTGTCTTCCAGAAAGAGTGATGATTATTTGCAGCTAATACTTTCCCGTTCATGGCTGTGACGTTTTATGGCAAAATGTGTGCACGGAAAGTGAAAAGTGAAGGCCTGTGGTTGATTTTGTCCTTGCAAGGCTGGCCTTGGAGGTTCAGCAGCCCAGCAGGCATTTCAAGACTGCAATACCCTTCTTCCTTGAGGGTTTAGGGTCTCCATCAGTCAGTGCAAACCTCCTTATTGGAAGCACTCCCTGTGCTGTGGGGATCTGCTCATCTGGTGACCATCCCACTGCAGGGCAGTGAACTCTGGAAGCAGTGTCCTTTCATCTTTGAGCCTCTGCCACCTGTACAGCACCCAGCATGAAGAAGCATGTCATGTGTGTTTGTTTAATAACATAATGTGTATTCAAGGACTAGCCCAAACTCTGTTGGTTGCAACTGATAGAAACTCAAACAGTTTAAACCTAAAGGAGACTTAAGTGGGCTTTCCTGGTGGCACAGTGGTAAAGAATCTGCCTGCCAATGCAGGAGAATGTGAGTTCAATCCTTGGGTCTGGAAGATCCTCTGGAGAAGGGAATGGCAACCCACTCCAGTATTCTTGCCTGGAGAATCCCATGGACAGAGGAGTCTGGCGGGCTACCATCCATGGGGTCACACAGAGTTGGACACGACATAGTGACTAAATAAAAAGCAGAAAGTGGTGTTGAGTCCTGCCCCAAGGCCACAGAAGTGGAGCCCAGAGCCAAGGTTATCCCCAAAGCTAATTGAGCCCCTTTGTCCATTGCCCAAAGCCCCTGATCATCACTAACAAGCTTCCTGAACCCAAACTAGGCAAAGATACGTGCTACAGTACTCACTCTATAGAACTCACTCTATAGCACCCTAACCAATCACCTAATGCCATCTTCCAACAGGAATTTTCTTTGGCTTGAGGCTATAAAAATTGGCTACTAACAAGAAAACTGTCAGTCTGTTAGGAGTTTTTGGCCCACCACGTTTGCAGTACCCACTTTATCTCTGCTCTTTGTTCTTAATAAACACTCCTTTCTGCAGTACTCTGCATCTGGAAATTCTTTTCCAACCGGTGCTTGGACTGCCTCAACAAGTAATGCAAGGATACTAAGAGAAAGTATAATTTTCTTTTTATTTTATTTTTTAAATTAATTTATTTATTTCAGTTGGAGAAAGTATATTTTCTAATATGAGCCGACAGGCAGAGAAGATGGTGACTAGTATCCCAAAGACCACCTTCCCCAAGCTAGAATTTGGGTTACAGCTACTGCCAAGTCACTTTAGTCGTGTCCGACTCTGTGCGACCCCGTTACTTCCTTAGTAAAAGGGAGGGAAAGTGGTTGGTTGCTGCAACCTCTCTGGAGCCAGAGTCCTTTGTTCTCACAACTGTCCAGGGAGGTCACAATGTTACTGTAAACCTCTAATAAGGCAAAGGCTATTCTCTGGTATGCAGCTTTTACCTCTGTGAATGGAATGGTGTTAGACCCTTGAAGGTCGGAGCCTTGGGAATGGGTCCTTCTGTCAGTCTCAGGCTCTAGGCAACCAGTTCTTAGCTTGCAGCAAAAGCAACAGAATACAAAGGTTAAAGTGAAAGAAGCAGCTCTGATACAGAGTCAGATTTGTTCTTCCTTATGGGAAAAACTGTGTGCAACACAGTTTGGGCAGAAAACATTTAACTGTTTTTGGGAAGTGTTGCCTTATGTGACTCTATTGGAAGTTACTGTCTCACCATTTTGCTAATCAGATCCTCCCAACAACCCTGTGAAGGGCAAGTCTTATTATTTCAAGTTTCCTGATGGGGAAAATGAGGCTCTGGGTAGTGAGAGAATTTGCAGTGTTGTGCGGGAACTGGAGCTCTCAGCTAAGCCAGGACATCCCCCTGAGTGGCTCCCAGGGTGTCCTACCCTAGCTCCGAGTCTCTGATGCCCGCTTTAGCCTTCGCTGCCTCTGTGCTGACTTCTCCTTTTCACTTGAATGCGTTTCTTATCTTCTCCAGGGCTGAGGTCACCCTTTGTGTCAGTAGGAGTCTGTTCTTGTTCCTCTCAGTCCCGGCGAGAAAAAAGCAGGAATTCTGAAAATCGGCAGTTATCCCTCCTGGTTCCTGTGTACAGTGCCCCGTAAATAATTTATTTGGATCGAGGGACTGGAGACTGAAAACATATATTGGATCTTGCTGCAACTGGGTGGATTCTATGTTCAGAATTGAGTGTAGTGGGAAAAAGAAGTGTGCCTTTGAAATCAGAGGAGACTTTGAGTGACCTGGGAACACAGGTGGAAGTGCTGGAGGTGGGCGGACAACGTCAAGAAGGAGTATTTTCATGGCATATAAAGGTCACCCTCAGGGTTCCCACGTGCAGACCCTACGTGCTTTACGGCTGGGGTTTGCAAACAACGCAGTCTGGAGCTGGAAAACTCCAGGAGAGGTCTGAGCTCAGGCACTTTCCAAGTGCCTCCTGCTGCACTCAATACCTGGATGAAACAAAGAAAATTGTGTTTGCCAGGCTCGCTTGCTGAAGTCACAGGACTCTGCGTATCATGCAGCAGTCTGGAATTTCTGCAAAAACTCATCAGAAAGGGAATGTGGCCCGCCACACGGACACAGTCGTCTACCCGACTTTTCAGATCAAAACGTTTAGTACAGAGTTGAAAAACCATGTGATGGTCATGGATTTTGTGAAGAGGAACTGGTTTCCCTCCCAGAGAAGAGCCAAAGTTTGTATCATCCGTATGTATCAAGGCCTGAAGACAGCTGAGCAGCCAGCCAGCAGATATGAGGTAAGGCTGAATTGGGGCGCCCACCTCATTCCGAGAAATGGAGTGCTACTCTTCAAACAGACAGCTCAGATGTTCTTTCTGGTCTGATAAATTAATCATTAGTTTAGTTTTTCTCAAAGGATTTGGAAAAGACTTTCTCATCCCTTAATTTACTTCAGTTTTTGAAATATGAGGTGGGGGGGGGTGCCGGTGGAATTGGATAACTGAAATTCACACATGACACACTTCTGCCCTTACAAACGTGTAATAGTGCCCAGAGAGCTAGACAGCCTGTATCCACATTTAGAAACTGCAGTATATTTCTGGGGATTAAATTTTCTTAGCTCTGTGTGTTTGCAATCATCTGTCTTTAAAAACAAATTCCCATTTGTTTCCTGATGCATTTTGCAGGAGATTATCTATGCCTTGCTTTGATCAAGTTAACATAGAATGATTTAAGTTACATCAGTAGAATGGGCTTTTATTTTTTGATAGTCCGATCTTATTTTTAAACAGGAACTACTTTTTGTGGGAGAAAAAAGGAGAACTTGGGAGACTGAGAATGTCACAGTCAGATAAACACATTACTCTGAAGTATATTTGTATTCTGTAACTAGAATAAGCCACAAGCAGTTATCCTCCAGAAGGTAAACACACACGAAATCTGATCAGGTCTTTATTGTACATGGAATAAATTATGAATGACATTGTAATTGATTCCCATATAGCTCACTTACCCATCCCTTTTGATAAATGTAACATGCAAATTGCTAATGTTTTATGAAGAGGTAACCTTTCTGAATACTGATGCTGTTGTTAGGAAAGGCTTCCCATGAATGCTGGCAAAACCCCTAGTTCTTTTGTTTCCCACACTGGGCTTCCTTATTCCAGGGCAATGTCAGAACCTGTTCTGCTGGGTTCAAGGCTGACTTCTCCCAGTGCCAGCCCCAGGATTGTGAATTTCCATGTTCACTACAGAGATATAAAGGCCACAGAAATAATGGTGTTAATTAAATTCAGTAATAGTTGTTCATTAGTTCATTGCCCAATCAACCAGAGAAAAAGGTGTACAATTAGAAAATAATTGAAGGAAACCAGAGATGTTATTATTCACAAAGAATTAATCAGATGGGGACAGAATTTTATCATTGTGTAGTTTTTGCTGAGGTTATTTTTCAGTCCTCCAGAGAAAGAGAAAAACTTGTTGAATTATATCAGCTTGCATTTTTAAAAAGTGTTCATGGGTCCATTTTAAACCCTCAATGGCAAAGTGCAGCTCCTGTGTCCTCAATTTTTTTTGTATGCATAAAACTTTGTTTATTCCTTTAGCAGCATTGAAGGTAACAGTGTGGAAAACTGCATCTTTGTAGGAGACTGTAAAAACTTCTATTATACTAACAGCCGCAGCTACAGCATTTTTGCATGACTCAACTCTGCTCCAACCCCCGTTTCCAAATACAGCCAACAATTGAGGCTGTGTGCCTGCTGCTTGGAGGAACCTGGAGTCTCAAGTCTTATGTTAAAATGAGTCTGAGACCCACAGCAATCAGGTCAACTGAACTCTCTTCACCACGCCTGTGATGTGAAAGGTGGCCCAGGCAGGGCCTGCTTCCTCTGCTCACGTGCAGGCCAAGTTTGAGCACTCAGACAGGATCGGAGCCCCTGAGCCCCCTGAATTCCAAGCTCTGTTCTTTCACTAGCAAACATTTCAGCTTAAAATATTCCACATCCATTGAACTGTTCTTCCTGTTATTCCCACTGGGGAACGGCAGCACCATTTAGGTTAGGAAACCCAGCAAGAAGGCAACTTCCTGGCTCACTTCTCAAGCTGAACTGCTGAGAGCCCAATTAACAGCCTCTGGGTTCTGTTAGACTTGGCCCAGTGACCTCTTCTCTCTCAAAGGCTCCAAGGCCATTGGTTAACCTGCCAGGGCTTTAACCATAAAGTACCTGATGGGGTGAAAAATGAGCCTGGTCAGTGGGATGAACTCTCAATGCACAAAGGTGCTGGATTAAAGAAACTGGCTGCCTCTCCAGGAAAAGTGAGTTTGGGGTATTTTGCTTCTATAAAAACCTTATGGATTTCAGGTCC
Source organism: Aepyceros melampus (assembly GCA_006408695.1). Lineage (NCBI taxonomy): Eukaryota > Metazoa > Chordata > Mammalia > Artiodactyla > Bovidae > Aepyceros > Aepyceros melampus. Next base: position 912,752 of record SJXQ01012565.1, read on the forward strand.
TTCCCAGGAGGACCTACAGATTTATTTGAGCTGAGTTTAAGGTCTAAGGCTGGCATATTTCTAAAACTATCACCTTAGTTCTGAGCTGTGTTAACACTTGGAGATACTGCCTCTCATCCGAGAGGGGCAGTGACTCAGCTTAACTCTGGCCTCAGGATGGTCCAGCCACACTCAGTCCCTGTCTGAAGCTACCTTTAAATAGGAACAGCAAGCATATGTGTTGTGCTGAAAGGCAGAGACGATTGGAGGCAGATGGTGGTGAGGAGGCTGAAGACCCTGGTCTTCATGTTTGTAAAGCTGCGATCCCTGCTGACTCCAACAATGCCCCAAACTATTAAAAAAGCACAGTATGCTCAGGACCTTTGTCCTTCTGCAAACATACTTGATAAATTTTGGAAATCAGAATAACTGTAACTGGGCAAGAGGTGGATGTGCATTTAGGTTCTGGTTGCTCTCAACATTGCAAGTGTGGCCACCTTCCAAGATCTGCTGTGAAGGGCTGCGTGTACCGTTTCCCTGATTCAGGAAGGGAAGCCATGTAGAATCCAGAGATGTGCTCATGTCTCCCAGTGTCGGAATGTGAGGTGGCATCTGTTGATACTTGGAGGCTTTCTAATGATGGGTAGAGGCCAGGACATGCCAGCCACGTCTTACCCATCTGTCTTCTTGTAGGTGACAGTTTCTGATGCATTTAATCATTAGATGGACCAGGGAGAGCTTCTGTGCTTGGTGGTCACCATCTGGCCATGCTTCTCAACATTTCCTCAAACCTCTGGCATTTCTGCCTCTTCTTCCTAATCATCCTTTTTTGGAGGGAGGGAATGGGGGGTTGTGGCGCTCAATTCCAACTGAATATAAGCATCGTGGCAACATTTCATCATTTTTTTTTAATTTACTGACTTTTTGCACATATTTAACTACACTTTGATGAGCTTAGACGTATGCACACATCCATGATATGATCACTGCAACCAAGGTACTAAACACACCCATCACTGCTAAAGATTTCCTTATGTTCTTTGTATTGATTTTACTGTTTTTTTTTTTTTTGGCATTAAAAGCATCATGAGATCTATCTCCTTAACATATTTTGAAATAACAGTGTCATATTATTAAGCATAGGCATTGTGTCATATAGGAAAGTGCTAGAACTTATTCATTTTGCGTAACTGAAGTTTTATATTTTATGAGTAGCATCCCACATTCCTCCTCCCCTAGGTTCTATTTTCTGTTTCCATGAATTTGCCTGGTTTGGATACTTCATATAAGTGGAATACTGAAGGGCAAACCATGCCACTTGTCCTTCTGTGACTGGTTTATTTCACGTCTCACAATGTCTTCTAGTTTCTTTCATGTTGTCACAAATGGTAGAGTTTTGTTCTTTTTTTTTAGGCTGAATAATATTCTAGTATGTATGTACTGGGGCGTCCTAGGTGATGCTAGTGTAAAAAAAAAAAAAAAACCTGTCTGCCAGTGCAGAAGACATAAGAGATGCAAGTTCAATCCCTGGGTCAGGAAGACTCCCTGCAGGAGAGCATGGCAGCCCACACCAGTATTCTTGCCTGGAGAATCCCCATGGACAGAGGAGCCTGGTGGGCTACAGTCCACAAGGTCGCAAAGAGTCAAACAGGACTGAAGCGACTTAGCACAAATATACTCATGTATATATTACATTCTCTTTATCTGTTTATCGGTCAGTGGATAATTGGATTGTTTTCTCTTGGTGAACTTTAAAAGCTACTCATGCCTATGACCCAGCCAAGGCCCTTGTGACCCGAGTTTGCCGTGTGTGTGTGTCAAGTTTGCTGTATTCCTTCAAAGAGCATTAAACTTGATTCTGATGTGAGGTTACGTTACTTGAAGACACTTTGATCCTTTTGAGCTTTACTTTTTGGCAGACTTTTGTCAAGGCAATTCTTCTCAATCATGGATGATTTTACTCCCCAGAGGATATTTGGTGATGCCTGTAGACATTCAGACATTTCTGGTTTTCACGATGCAGGAGAGATGTTCCTGGTACCCACTGGGTAGAGGCCAGGATGCTGTTAAATATCCTGCAGCTCCCAAGACAGTCCCCAACCCCAGAACAATGAGCCACTCATTCTGAAATGTCCTCAGTGTGGAGGCTGAGGAACCCTGGTCTTGGGCTAATTGAGCCTCACTATGTATTAAAAATTTATTTGATCTAAGTATAGTTGACTTAGAATGCTGTTTTAATTTTTGCTGTACAAAAAAGTGACTCAGATATACATACATATATATATATATATAAAACATTCTTTTTCATATTTATTTCCACTATGGTCTATCACAAGATGTTGAATATAGTTCCTGTGTATACAGTAGGACCTTGTTGTTCATCCATCCTGTATGTAATAGTTTGCATCTGCTAATTCCAAACTGCCAGTTCACCTTCTACCACCATGCCTCCGCCTTGGCAATCCCAAGTCTGTTCTCTACGTTCCTAGTCTCTTTCTGTTTTATAGATAGTTCATCTGTGGCATATTTTAGATGCCACTTATGAGGTATCATGTGATATTTGTTATTCTCTGATTTCGCTTAGTATAACAATCTCTAGGCCCATCCATGTGGCTGCAAACGCCATTGTTTTCATTCTTTTTAGCACATGAATATTATTCCCCTGTTATTTGTGCCACATCTTCTTTATCCGTTCACTATCAGTGGACACTTAGGTTGCTTCCAAGTCTTGACTGTTGTGAATAGAGCTGCTATGAACATAGGGGTGCATATCTTTTTGAATTATAGTATTGCCTAGATAATGTGAAGTCAAGTGGACCTTAGGAAGCATCACTATGAACAAAGCTAGTGGAGGTGAGAGAATTCCAGCTGAGTTATTTCAAATCCTAAAAGATAATGCTGTTAAAGTGTTGCAGTCAGTATGCCAGCAAATTTGGAAAACTCAGAAGTGGCCACAGGATAAGGTCAGTTTTCATTCCAATTCCAAAGAAAGGCAATGAATGCTCAAACTACCACACGATTGCATTCATTGCACATGCTGGCAAAGTAATTCCCCAAATTCTCCACACTAAGCTTCAATAGTTTATGAATTGAGAACTTCTAGATGTTCGAGCTGGATTTAGAAAAGGCAGAGGAATCAGAGATCAAGTGGCCAACATCTGTTGGATCATAGAAAAAACAAGAGAATTCCAGAAAAACATCTGCTTTATTGACTACAGCAAAGCCTTTGACTGTGTGGACCACAACAAACTGTGAAAAATTCTTCAAGAGATGGGAATACCAGACCACCTTATCTGCCTCCTGAGAATTCTGTATGCAGGTCAAGAAGCAACAGTTAGAAACAGACATGGAACAACAGACTGGTTCCAAATTGACAAAGGAATATTGCAAGGTTATATATTGTCACTTTGCTTATTTAACCTATATGCAGAATACATCAGGCTAAATGCCTGGCTGGATGAAGCACAGACTGGAGAAATATCAGGAGAAATATCAATAATCTCAGATATCAGATGATACCACCATTATGGAATAAAGTGAAGAGGAACTAAAGAGCCTCTTGATGGAGGTGAAAGAGGAGAGTGAAAAAGTTGGCTTAAAGCTCAACATTCAGAAAATGAAGATCATGGCATCCAGTTCCATTACTTCATGGCAAATAGATGAGGAAACAATGGAAACAGTGAGAGACTATTTTCTTGGGCTCCAACATCACTGTAGACAGTGACTGCAGCCATGAAATTAAAAGATGCTTGCGTCTTGGAAGAAAAGCTATGGCCAACCTAGAGAGCATATTAAAAAGCAGAGACATTACTTTGCCACCAAAGGTCTGTGTAGTCAAGGCTATGGTTTTTCCATTGGTCATGTATGGATGTGAGAGTTGGACTATAAGGAAAGCTGAGCACCGAAGAATTGATGCTTTTGAACTGGAGTGTTGGAGAAGACTCTTGAGAGTCCCTTGGACTGCAAGGAGATCCAACCAGTCAATCCTAAAGGAAATCAATTCTGAATATTCATTGGAAGGACTGATGCTGAAGCTCCAATATTTCAGCCACCTGATGTGAAGAACTGACTCCTTGGAAAAGGCCCAGATGGTTGGAAAGATTGAAGGCAGGAGGAGAAGGGGACAACAGAGGATGAGATGATTGGATGGCATCAGTGACTTCATGAGCATGAGTTTGAGTGGACTCTGGGAGTTGGTGATGGACTGGGAAGCCTGGTGTGCTGTAGTCCATGGGGTTGCAAAGAGTCAGACATGATTGAGCAAGTGAAGTAAAATAAATGCCCTGAAGTAGAATTTCTGGATCATACGGCAACTCTATTTTTAGTTTTTTGAGGAACCTCCATACTGTTTTCCATAGTTCAGCCCCACTATTAAGGCCCACTCTTTGTGAGTTCAGTTCAGCCACTCAGTTGTGTCTGACTCTTTGCATCCCCATGGATTGCAGCACGCCAGGATTCCCTGTCCATCACTAATTCCTAGGCCCTGCTCAAACTCATGTCCATCGAGTCAGTGATACCACCCAGCCATCTCTCCTCTGTCATCCCCTTTTTTTCCTGCCTTCTATCTTTCCCAGCATCAGGGTCTTTTCCAATGAGTCAGTTCTTTGCATATTGGGGCCAAAGTATTGGAGCTTCCGCTTCCGCATCAGTCCTTCCAATGAATATTCAGGGTGGATCTCCTTTAGGATGGACTGGTTGGATCTCCTTGCTGTCTGAGGGGCTCTCAAGAGTCTCCTCCAGCCCCACAGCTCAGCCCCACAAGTCACAGTTCTCAACACCACTTAACGCCCCGTGTTTGTGATATCTTACTACTAGGGCCAGTGGGAACACAACTGTCTCCAGCTCTGAGTGAGTTCCTGGAAGCGTCTGGCGGGCTTCTGTCTAGTAGTTCTTTTCCTGCATTCAGATCATTCTCCCTGCATGTGTGCTTGCATGCTCAGTTGCTAAGTTGTGTCAGACTCTTGTGACCCCATGGACTGTAGCCCTGCAGGCTCCTCTATCCATGGGATTCTTCAGGCAGAAATATTGGAGTGGGTTGCCTTCTCCAGGAGATTTTCCCAACCCAGGGATTGAATTCACGTTTCCTGCATCTCTTCCATTGGCAGACAGTTTCTTTTCCCACATGCAAGTCAATATTCAGTCAAAGACTGGTGGGCTCCTTTGCAGGTTACTGTAACTCTCTTTCCTTGCTGTTCTTTGGTATTTCACTGCACTAATTCTGGCTACCTCAACCTCTCTGAATCCTCACCTCTGCCTCCTCCACTCAGTGAGATGCCAGGCTCTCAAGCTTCCCCTTCCTGATACACAGCCTGGAAGGTGCCTCTCTGTGGGGGCAGCTGTAGGGCTCATTTCTCTGGTTCCCCGTCCCTCCAGAATTATAGCCTCCACTGTGTGTGTCCAGCGTCTTCAAACAATTGCTTCATAGCTTTTGCCTGGTTTCTCCATCATGGTTGGTAGGAGACGTGTCTGCCCATGTGGTTATGATGTCCCTGAGGCTCCCCAGTGGTAAAGAGTGTAGGAGGCACAGGAGACGTGGGCTCAGTCCCTGGGTTGGAAGATCCTCTGGAGAAGGAAATGGCAACCCACTCCAGCATTCTTGTCTGGAAAATGCCATGGAGAGAGGAGCCAGGCGAGCTACAGTTCATGGGGTCACAAAAGAGTTTGACATGACTCAGTATGCACACACACACACACACACACACACACACACACACTGGAAGTTGAGAAACACCACTCTGAGCTTTGATGAAAGTTTTCTAGTTGTTAAAGGGAGCCCTTAGGTAATATGAAAGAAAAACACTCAAGTTTTCAGTGATTGAGCTTCCAGAGAACTTTATTCAGGGAATAAAGAGTCATCAAGACCTAAGAGAAGATGAAACAAATATTCCTTTTCTGCTCACAGTAGCCAAAAGGTGCAGAACAATGTACCTGTTTCCCAACCAAGCTGAAGAGACTTGCCCAGATCAGAGGCTTCTGAGTCTCGCTTTTCATCCTGAAGTCTTGGCCTCCGAGTGATGCTTTCCTGGAATGTGTTGGTGGTTCTGCCTGCAGCAAAAGTGCTGAGCCCTCCAGAGTCAGGACTCAGAAAAGGGCATTTTGCAAAGGACAATAAGTATTTCAATTCACTTTGCCATCCAGTGAACAGGTTGGAATCCTGTGCCTCATGCCCAGGACCTGAGAGTGTAGTTGGTAATCCTTCTAGAATTTCCTAGAAGCTTCAGCCACTCATCCACTGACAATGGTTGGTAGCCTCTGTCCAGATGAAGGAGGGAATCCAAGAGGCAAAAGATGGAGTGACCACCCTTGGGAATCAGTGCTTCCACTGACCACTTTCTTCCCCGCCTCCCTGCCCTTGCCAATGGGAGGTTGGCCGTGAGGGGGTGGGGTCCTGAAGAGGCACAGAGGTCCGAGGTTGGAGATGAGTTTTGGTATGCCAAGAAGCATGCCTGCTGACTGACATCTCCACATTAACTGCACTGTGAACTCTATGAAAGGTGAAGTGCAGGTTGATCTGGAACATTTGCAGCTGAGCCTCTTGAGACTGCTTTGACATCATTTTGACCAACTTGCTGGGAAAATATCAATAACCTCAGATATACAGATGACACCACCCTTATGGCAGAAAGGGAAGAAGAACTAAAGAGCCTCTTGATGAAAGTGAAAGAGGAGAGTGAAAAAGTTGGCTTAAAGCTCAACATTCAGAAAACTAAGATCATGGCATCCAGTCCCATCACTTCATGGCAAATAGATGGGGAAACAGTGGAAACAGTGGCAGACTTTATTTCTGAGGGCTCCAAAATCACTGCAGATGGTGACTGCAGCCATGATATTAAAAGACACTTACTCCTTGGAAGAAAAGCTATGATCAACCTAGACAGCATATTAAAAAGCAGAGACAATACTTTGCCAACAAAGGACTGTCTGGTCAAGGCTATGGTTTTTCCTGTGGTCATGTATGGATGTGAGAGTTGGACTGTGAAGAAGGCTGAGCACTGAAGAATTGAGGCTTTTGAACTGTGGTGTTGGAGAAGACTCTTGAGAGTCCCTTGGACTGCAAGGAGATCCACCCAGTTAATCCTAAAGGAAATCAGTCTTGAATATTCATTGGGAGGTCTGATGCTATAGCTGAAACTCCAATACTTTGTTTACCTGATGTGAAGAACTGACTCATTGGAAAAGACCCTGATTCTGGGAAAGATTGAAGGCAGGAGGAGAAGGGGACAACAGAGTATGAGATGGTTGGATGGCATCATTGACTCAATGGACATGAATTTGAGTGAACTCTGGGAGTTGGTGATGGACAGGGAGGCCTGGCATGTTGCAGTCCATGGGGTCTCAGAGTCAGACATGACTGAGCAACTGAAATGAACTGATCAGGAAGCTGGGCATGGGTAGGAGGACCATGGCTACATTTCAGCCAAGCCAAAGCAGAGGAGATGTAGGTCAAAGGTGGGATGTGTGACTAAGAGTGGAGGCGCTGGATGGAGTCTTCCTGGGGTCTTATTAGCTCAGTGACCTTGGCAAGTTCCTCAATCTCTTTGAGTTTTAGTTTCCTTATCTGTGTTCATGAGAACCATGGTGGCATCTGACATAGAGGCTGCTGGGGGATTAAGGGAGGTAATCTATAACAGAGCTGAGCTTCGGGCATGGCACAGAGGCAGCCTTCCGTGAGGTCAGTCGTCACTGGAGTTCATGCTCTAGTGTGTCTTTTTCTGTCATCCCCAACTTTGAAGCAGGGCCATGGCATGAAGACGTGGCCCCTGGGGCCAGGGCTAATTGTGACCAGTGCTTTGAGGATGCCGCCCCTTGCTGGAAATCCTGTTTAAATTGGGTGAACATCCCCACTCTCCTTCCCCACCCTCAAAGTGCCAAGCGACAGGGACCGGTGACCTTTTGTACCCTTGCCTCGGCAATCTCCATCCTCAGATAACTCAGGGATTAGTCACCACCTTGTCCTTGAGCTGAATGAACAACTTCTGCTCAGATCTCACCTAGTCCCATGGCCACCTGTAAGTTCCATCTTTGACAAGAGATGATAGAGAAGGTGAGTTCACACACATCTGAGTCCTGCCTGGTAAAGCCAGGGTTAGGTCAGGAAGTATAACAGGGCGTCTCTCATGAAAGATGCACCCTCCCTTAGCAGACCTGCTCTGCTCTGAATGGGGTTTGTCACCTCATAAAGGGCTGAAGAGTCTCTACTGTAGAGTCCTTCAGAAGCCCTGGGGAGACCTTTCTAAGAATATAGACCCCTAGGCTCTGGGAAAGGGGAGAGTCCAGAAACCTCTGGTTCTTTCTTTTCATCTTGAAGCTTTTAGATTTTATTTTAAGTGCATTGGGAAATCACTGAATTTTATTTTATTTAATTTTTAATTTTTATTTTTACTTTATTTTACTTTACAATACTGTATTGGTTTTGCCATACATGACATGAATCCATCTCGGGTGTACATGAGTTCCCAATCCTGAAACCCCCCCCCCCCACCTCCCACCCCATATCAACTCTCTACAGAGGAGTAACATAGTCTCGTTTTTAATTGAACTGCAGTTGATTTACATTGTTGCTTAGTTTCAGGTGTACAGCAAAGTGATACACACACACAAATATATAATATATGTATAGTTTTGTAGATTCTTTTCCCTTGTTACAAAATATTGAATATTGTTCCTGTCCTATACAGAAGGTCCTTGTTTTTTATCTACTTTACATACAATATTAATCCCAATCTCCTAGTGTATCCCTCCCCTTCCCCTTTGGCAACCATAAGTTCATTTTCTAAGTCTGTAAGTCTGTCTCTGTTTTGTAAATAAGTTCATTTATATAATTTTTTTTTAGATTCTGCATATAAGTGAAATCATATGACGTTTGCCTTTCTCTCTCTGACTTACATCACTTCGTATGACAATCTCTATGTCCATCCATGTTGCTGTGTCTTTTTTTAAATGGCTTTTAAAATCTTTTTTGTGGCAGAGTAAAAAAATCTCTTTTTTCAAACTTGAAAACTAGGTGATTAGGATACAGGTCCAAAGCCTTGATCTGGAAATTTCAGACTGATATTTTCCAACCACATGAGTGGAGGAGAAAGTGACAAGAAGGCCGTGTGAATTGCCTGTGTTGAGAAAGCTGATGTGAAGGGGGAGAGGGCATGGGGGCGAAACGATCAGGGGGCAGAGTGTCTGCACCACTCTGTGCAAGGAGAGCTGAGATGGGGCTGGAACAAAAGGGACTGTGTTGGTTGGTCTCTGAATTGCCCCATTGATCCCCACCACAGCTGTGCGAGGCATACAAGCCCTGTTTTTCCAAAGAGAAAATTCTGCGAGACCCAGGAAACGAGGCCCATAGACCATGTTAGGAGCGGCCAAAGGAAGCTTTAGCTACGTCAGCTCTGCTGCTGTGCTTCTGGCTTGGTGTTGGGGCAGAGGAGCGGGAAGCAGCCTTTGTCGGGATAGCAATAGTTACGTCCCGGTACCCCCCCCCTGGGACGTCAGAGTGGGCCCTGGAGAAAGTGGGCTCTGCCCGAATCGGGTGGGAGGAGGTGTTAGAGCCCTCAGCTTTCCTTCTGCTTTTGGCAGCTCTTCTTCCTGCGGCTTTTCCACTAAGCACCTCCTTGCAGTTTGTGAGTCCCATGTGGGTCATAGTGTCCTCTGTTTTTTTGTCCCAGGTCCTCTTCCTTCTCTAGGGGAGCAGATGGACTAAAGGGGAGATACTGGGCTGGATTGCTTTAAAAAGTATATCAGGGACCTAGTGTGTGCCAGGAGCCACGCTTGGTGCTGGGGACACAGAGGTCCAGACAGCAGCACTGCTGCCACCTTCCCGTCCTCTGCTCAGGGAGGCAGCTCGTTGGTGCCAAGTCAGGGTCTACACGGACCTGTAGACCAGAGAACTCCGCGAGACCGCACTGGGAAAGAGAGCTTTGGGCACGTTCTTCACAGAAGAATGAGTTTTTCGTGACCCAAAGGCAGCAGGAGAATCTAGGGTAAGAATGGAGAAAAGGAAGACACTTCAGGCAGATGAGATGGCAATTTCTAGGCAGTGGCACAGGCAGGCAGAACCTAAACAAAATCCGGTCATCTCTAGAATTGCAGCTAGCATTTGCAGGGATTGCTGAAAGAGGGGGGCCAGGCAGAGAAAGAGCTCCTGAAATTTCCTTCGGGTTCCCTTGAGCTTGTGGCTGAGGACCAATCTGTGCTGTGAAATTCCACAAGACCAAAGAACAACTGGCAAGGGAAGAAAAACTCCTGGGATGCTACCAGATGAACAGTGTTCAGAGCCCACTCAGGGCCATGGGGTCACGGATGTTCCCAACCATCCAGAATGCAGAGACCTCCCTGAACAGATGGCAAGCTCAGTGGAGCTTCAGGAAGGGCCCTGCCTTGAAAGTCTGCTGAATCAGCCCTAGAGGAGAGGCTATTTCTAGGTCGGTGTACTCAATCACTTGTCGTGTTCAACTCTTTGCGGCCCCAGGGACTGTAGCCTTTCAGGCTCCTCTGTCCATGGAATTCTCCAGGCAAGAGTACTGGAGTGGGTTGCCAGGCCCTCCTCCAAGGGGTCTTTCTGACCCAAGAATGGAATCCGCATCTCTTACATCTCCTGCCTTGGCAGGCAGGTTCCTTTACCACTAGCGCCGCCTGGGAAGCCCCATTCCAGGTCCATCTATAACAACTTAAAACAGTCAAAAGAATCAAGCTGTTTCACAAGTTGTTTAACTGCCTGCCAGAACAAAGTTCAACACTCTTTAAAAGATTACAACGATATCCATCAAGTCATAATACAAAATTTAAAATATCTGGCATCTAGATAAAGCTTTCTATGTATTCAAAGCAGCAGGAAAGTATGATTTAACCAGGGGAAATTATGATTAATAGAAGCAGATCCCTAAACGGATGGAATAGCAAGCAAGGACTTTTTAAGAAGCTCTTGTAAATACTATCAATATATTACTATCCCTTTAAATTCAAGGATTTAAGAGAAGATATTACAGTAAATGGGAAGAGAAATAGTTGACATAAAAATAAACCAAATAGAACTTATAGAGAAGAAAATAAAGTGATTCTTTAATACTACCTGAAATGGAAGTTTTACTAGGTGGTAGTAACAGGAAATTGGATGCTATAGAAGAAAAGATCAGTGAAATTTCTGATTGACCACAAAGGAGAAAAAAAGAGAGGGATTGATATAAAAACATCCAAGACCCATATAATTAGAATCTTAGAAAGAATAGGTATGGGGTGAGGGTACGGAAAAGTTTTGAAGAAATAATGGCTAAAAATTTTCATAATATAGTGGAACTTATATCAAAGCATTGCTCGTCATGTGTATCTTATAATGTATAGGCCAGGTATACTTGGCAGAGGACAGATCAGCAAGATTGGCCCATAGTCATGTGAAATAGTATATATTTCAGTGTTTCCACTGTGGAGGTCCACAGGCATTATCAATCAGCATTCTCCAGTCCAAGGAAGTTGTTTCTTTGTTTCCTTGTGCTCTATATAAGTTAACTGAGGAAACTGTTTATTTACTTATGAGATAATACCAATTTCATGTAGGCTCATACGTAGTTTCAGCTCTGATTGGCTCTTCAGTTCTGTTCAGTCACACAGTTGTGTCCGATTCTTTGCGACCCCATGGACTGCTGCATATTAGACTTCCCTGTCCAACACCAACTCCTGGAGCTTATCAAACTCCTGTCCATTCGAGTTGGTGATGCCATCCAACCATCTCATCCTCTGTCATTCCCTTCTCCTCCCACCTTCAATCTTTCCCAGCATGAGGGTCTTTTCTAAGGAGTCAGTTCTTCACATCAGGTGACCAAAGTATTGGAATTTCAGCTTCAGCATCAGTCCTTCCAATGAATATTCAGGATTGATTTCCTTTAGGATTGATTGGTTTGATCTCCTTGATACCCAAGGGACTCTCAAGAGTCTTTCTAGCACCACAATTCAAAAGCATCAATTCTTTGGTGCTCAGCCTTCTTTATGGTCAAACTCTCACATCCATACATGACTACTGGAAAAACCATTTGACTAGACAGACTTTAGTCAGCGAAGTAATGTCTATGTTTTTAAATATGCTGTCTAGGTTTGCCATTGCTTTTCTTCCAAGGAGCGTCTTTTAATTTCATGGCCACAGTCACCATCTGCAGTGATTTTGAAACCCAAGAAAATAAAGTCTGTCACTGTTTCCATTGTTTCCCCATGATCTCCATTTTTTGAATGTTAAGCTTTAAGCTAGCTTTTTCACTCTGCTTTTTTGCCTTCATCAGGAGGCCCTTTAGTTTCTCTTTGCTTTCTGCCACAAGGGTGGTGTTATCTGCATATCTAAGGTTATTGATATTTCTCCCAGCAATCTTGATTCCAGCTTGTGTTTCATCCAGCCCAGCATTTCACATGATGTATTCTGCATATAAGTTAAATAAGCTGGGTAACAATATATAGCTTTGACATACTCCTTTCCCAATTTGGAACCAGTCTGTTGTTCCATGCCCGGTTCTAACTGTTGCTTCTTGACCTCCATACAGATTTCTCAGGAGGCAGGTAAGGTTGTCTAGTATTCCTGTCTCAAACAATCTGTGCAGATAACTATCTGTGTTATTCTTCTATTGCTGCAAAGCAAATGATCACATACTTAGTACTTTAAAACAATACCTATTTATTATTTTATAGTTTTGGTCCCTCTGGTTAGGGTCTTTCCAGGCTGAACAAGGTGTCAGATGAGGGTGTGATCACGTCTGTAGCTCGGAGGCCTCTTCCAAGATCCATAGTTATTGTCAGAATTCAGCTCCTAGTGGCTGTAGGACTGCAGTCCCCATTGTCTTGATGGGGCTTGTTTGGCGCACTCAGCTCCCTGAGGTAGTCCTCAGGCCTTGTCACGTGGTTCTGGCCATAGGCAGTTCACAGCAGGTTTGTTTGCTTGCTTCCTCCAGGTCAGAAGGACAGTCTCAGTGCTTTGAATCCCTCTGACTTCATTTAAGGGCACATCTGATTAGGTCAGGTCTACCTAATATCTCCCTTGGATTAGCTCCACAGCAAGAGATTAACAACCTCAACTGCATCTGCAAGAACCTTTTGCAATATAATGTAATTTAGTTGTAGCAATGATAGCCCATCCTGTTTACAGGTTCTGTTCACACTCAAAAGAAAGAGAACTTTTGGGGCATGTGAATATTCTGCTTACCATACTGTATTTAAAACCTTTGTATCTGTGCAAAGAGGGAAATCATAGGAGCCCTGGATTTGAAGAAACACAGGTTTGAGCCTCTAGTAGGAGCATCATAAGAAAAGGAGTCTCTAACCTGTTCTAGCTCATGACTGTGCCCCTAGCAACAGGTCAGCCTTCAAGAAACATTGTGGAGTATGTGTGTGAGTGACTGAATGAATGAACAAAAGTGCATGAAGTGTGTTTTAGCTGAAACCTGAGGCCAGAGTGAATGGTGATTGATGGCTTCAGGCATGGAACACAGCGTCCTCTGATTGATATGTATGTTAGGCTCCCTTTCAGAGTCACTCATTTTTTACTGATCAACAGACAGATGGATAGACAGACAGACATCAGCTCTAGTTTGCCAAAATGACGCTCCAAAATAGAGGTCAGTCCTACTCCCCTTTTCATTAATCAAATTCCTAATAGAGAAATTATTTAATTTCCTCTCTGTGAGTCTAATTTATATCCCTTCTTCTTCCAGAGAAGACTTGGAGACAGCTCCAAAAAGGAGTGTCTTGGAAATATCCAGAATTTAGAAATAATAATGTATCAGAGAAACAAACAGGGCTGAAGACAAAAATGAGGGCATGATTTTCTTAAAGCAGACAACAAATTGCTTGCCATTCTGTACTGAGGACAAGAAGCCTCTTCCCAGAAAGCCACTGCAAGCAGGGACAAGGGGGTGGGCCCTACTCTGCGGAGGGCTCAGAGCCTCTGATCCAGCCCTCCATTGACAGAAAGTTCATGAAACTCAGGATTTTAGCCTCAGATGCCCACAGCTCCGTGCTAATGAGTTCTGGACAGCGCTGCCCCCTCCAGTGCAGCTACTCTGTGGCACTCTATAGTCTCAGAGGAGCCTGTTCAGCGGTGGTGGTCTAGGTGTGTGAAAGGGGTCGTGCGTCAGTTAATGGCATGAGGAGGGGCCTGGGGCACGCAGGAGATGTGTGGGCTCAGAGTCCTAGTCTGCTCCTCATTGTTGATGTAAAGCCAGGAAGGGAGCTCAGCTGCGATCCCAATGCGTGTGTCCCGCTATGCCAGCCCTCACTCACACGGAACAACATCTGAAGACTTCCCATGCAATGTTGTTGTTCAGTTGCTGAGGCATGTCGGACTCTTTGTGACCCCATGGACTGCAACACAGCAGGCCTTCCTGTCCCTCACCATCCCTGGGAGCTTGCTCAAACTCTGGTCCATCCAGTCGGTGATGCCATCCAACCATCTCATCCTCTGTCATCTCCTTCTCCTCCTGCCTTCAATCTTTCCCAGAATCAGGGTCTTTTCAAATGAGTCAGTTCTTCACAACAGGTGGCCAGAGTATTGGAGTTTCAGCTTCAGCATCAGTCCTTCCAATAAATATTCAGGACTGATTTTCTTTAGGATGGACTGGTTGGATCTCCTTGCAGTCTAAGGGACTCTCAAGAGGCTTCTCCAGCACCACAGTTCAAAAGCATCAAATCTTTGGCACTCTGCCTTCTTTATGGCCCAACTCTCACATATGTACCTGATGGCTGGAAAGACCATAGCCTTCATTGTATGGACCTTGTCAGCAAAGTGATGTCTTTGCTTTTTAATACACTGTCTCAATCTGTCATAGCTTTCCTTCCAAGAAGCAACTGTTTTCTAATTCTGTGCAATACTTCCACAATAAATGGCCCCTCACTCAGGTCTGGTTGCATCATTTGTGGAGACCAGTACAAATTGAAAGTGTGGACCCCATGTTAAACAATCTACAAAGCCACAGTCATCAAGACAGTATGGTACTGGCACAAAGACAGAAATATAGATCAATGGAACAAAATAGAAAGCCCAGAGATAAATCCACACACCTATGGACAGCTTATCTTCGACAAAGGAGGCAAGAATATACAGTGGATTAAAGACAATCTTTTTAACAAGTGGTGCTGGGAAAACTGGTCAACCACTTGTAAAAGAATGAAATTAGATCACTTTCTAACACCATACACAAAAATAAACTCAAAATGGATTAAAGATCTAAACGTAAGACAAGAAACTATAAAACTCTTAGAGGAGAACATAGGCAAAACACTCTCTGACATAAATCACAGCAGGATCCTCTATGATCCACCTCCCAGAATACTGGAAATAAAAGCAAAAATAAACAAATGGGATCTAATTAAAATTAAAAGCTTCTGCACAACAAAGGAAACTATAAGCAAGGTGAAAAGACAGCCTTCTGAATGGGAGAAAATAATAGCAAATGAAGCAACTGACAAACAACTAATCTCAAAAATATACAAGCAGCTTATGCAGCTCAACTCCAGAAAAATAAATGACCCAATCAAAAAATGGGCCAAAGAACTAAATAGACACTTCTCCAAAGAAGACATACGAATGGCTAACAAACACATGAAAAGATGCTCAACATCACTCATTATCAGAGAAATGCAAATCAAAACCACAATGAGGTACCATTTCACACCAGTCAGAATGGCTGCGATCCAAAAGTCAACAAGCAATAAATGCTGGAGAGGGTGTGGAGAAAAGGGAACCCTCTTACACTGTTGGTGGGAATGCAAATTAGTACAGCCACTATGGAGAACAGTTGGAGATTCCTTAAAAAATTGCAAATAGAACTGCCTTATGATCCAGCGATCCCACTGCTGGGCATACACACCGAAGAAACCAGAATTGAAAGAGACAGGTGTACCCCAATGTTCATTGCGGCACTGTTTATAATAGCCAGGACATGGAAGCAACCTAGATGTCCATCAGCAGCTGAATGGATAAGAAAGCTGTGGTACATATACACAATGGAGTATTACTCAGCTATTAAAAAGAATACATTTGAATCAGTTCTAATGAGGTGGATGACGCTGGAGCCGATTATACAGAGTGAAGTAAGCCAGAAAGAAAAACACCAATACAGTATACTTACACATATATATGGAATTTAGAATGATGGTAATGATAAACTTGTACGCAAGACAGCAAAAGAGACATAGATGTATAGAACGGCCTTTTCGACTCTGTGGGAGAGGGAGAGGGTGGGATGAGTTGGTAGAGTGGCAATGTAACATGTATGATATCATAAGTTTCTAAAATACATCTCTTTCCTTTCTTCCATGGTCTTTTTCTTGATTTGTTATGATGGTTTTTATTTGCTATTGAATGTTAGTCCAAGTAAAAACAATTAAAATTTCAAATTATTACCATAAATTTTATTATTCATCTTTGTATTATGTGATGCCAGTTTTAACACAAATACACACAAATACAAACGCATTGAATTCATCTGTGAAATTACTGAAATGATACCATTTTTATTTTTTAATCTCATCCATGCATATATATATTCTTACTAGAAACTCTGCAGAAACCAATTCAGATTTTAATTTCATTCCTTGGTATAATCATATTTTACCAACACCCTCTATTTCACTTTACTGATGAGTAAGGAAGGACTGAAGGAAAAGGGACTGTGGTTTCCCATCTCTTCCTTTCCTTCTAGGGCATTCTTTTCAGCATAAGTGTGTGGCTAGGAAGGGCTGTAACGGAAGTAAGAACAGATATGAGAGTGTTACCAGTTTAGTTTAAGGGTTGGGGGAAGGGATAGTTAGGGGTTTGGCTGGACATGTACACACTGCTGTATTTAAGATGGATCACCAACAAGGACTTACTATATAGCACATGGAACTCTGCTCAATGTTATGTGGCAGCCTGGATGGGAGGGGAGTTTGGGGGAGAGTGGATACATGTATATATATGGCTGAATCCCTTCTCTGTCCAGCTGAACTATCATAACGTGTTTGATAATTAGCTGTACCCCAGTACAAAATAAAAAGTTCAAAGAAAAGAAATTGGTAAGAGGCCAGACAAGAAATTCAAGCAAGGCTTTACTGGGCCCCTGCTGCAGCAGCGGCAAATGAAAACAAGTGTAAGGGCTCCTTGCTCAGTCCCTGAGGGGATGTGTGAGCTGATTCCTTGTGTGGGGTGAGGGTAATGGTGTGTCTGCGGGTCAGGCTGGAGGGGTGGCGCAGGAGCTTTGCCCGTGCCTTTGGTGGCGTCCAGTGTAGTTGGCATGCACAGTACTCTGTTTTTGCCCCTAGCTCTTCAGAAGGACTTCCCTGATGGCTCAGGCAGTAAAGAATCTGCCTGCAATGCAGGAAATATAGGTTCAATCTCTGGGTCGGGAAGATCCCCTGGAGAAGGGTTGGCAACCCACTCCAGTATTCTTGCCTGGAGAATTCCATGGACAGAGGAGCCTGGTGGGCTATAGTCCACAGGGTCACAAAGAGTCAGACACGACTGAGCAACTAATACTGCTACTACTTCAGAACTGGCAATTGGATTTTTGGTCTTTTTGTATCTTATTGTGCATAATTTGCCCTAATACAGCTATTTTAGTCCCTTATAGTTTCTTTGCAGTTGGTTGCTTGAGGAGACGTTTGTCCAGGTCCAAGCACTGCAGCAAAGCATCCCAGGTCCCAGCCGGTCTCAACAGAGTTGCTTGGTCATTTGTATCTTCCAGAAACCCATAGCCGTCTTCCTGCATTAGGAGGAAGTCTGGTTCCAGCGGGGGCTGCCAGCCCTCGGCTTACTTGGTCTTAGGGTAATTTGCTTGCCTTGTATTCCCTCTGAGTCTCGTCAACTCCTGCACTGTAGGTTCACCTGACTTCTGAGACCAAGGCGCCTCCAACACCTTCTGTGGGTGGAACAGAGAGGAAATCAACACACACACACTCATGCACGATCTATTGTCCATGAGGTGTGTACACAAAGCACAGGTGCTCAGACGAAGGCATCTAAAGAGCCTAGATGGCGACGCCCAAAGCACAGGCCACGAAAGGAAAAGCGGGAACGTCGGGCTGCATCGGCACAAAAAGCCGTGTGTGTCCGAAGACCCCGTGGCAGAGTGAAAGCAGCCCACCTGCCTGGCTGAGCCCAGGGACCTTGTCCCGAGTGAGACAAGCTGGGCACAGGGGGTCAGGCCGTTGCTTGACTTCACTTGCCTAAGGCCCCTGGAGCAGTTAAATTCACAGAGACAGAAGGCAGATGGGTGGCTGCCAGGGACTGGCGGGAGCCGGGGATGGAAAATCATTGTTTAATGGAGACGGAGTTTCAGTCTGTGAAGATGGAAGAGCTCTGGAGACAGAGGATGTGGTTGCACATGGTGAACGTACTTGATCGCATGGGCTTCGACGCTTCTGGTGGCAAATTTCATGTTGTGTATGTTGTTGATGTTGTTGTTGTTCAGTTGCTAAGTCGTGTCCAACTCTTTACAACCTCATGGGCTGCAGCACACCAAGCTTCCCTGTCCTTCACTGTCTCCTAGAGCTTGCTCAAACTCACACCCATTGGGTCAGTGATGCCATCCAAGCCTCTCATCCCCTGTCGCCTCCTTTTCCTCCTGCCCTCAGTCTTTCTCAGCATCAGGGTCTTTTCCAGTGAGTCGGCTCTTCTCATCAGGTGGCCAAAGTATTGTGTATACTATACAACAATTAAAAAATAATCCAAGACGGCAACACTAAACCAGCACGTGGCCGTCAAGGTGAGGGCCCAGAGCCATGGTTGGCGGTCCTGCCCTAACTTGTGCTTGCAGATGCCCAAGACAGTTCTCTTTAACTGGGTGGTGAGATGCCTGAGGTCAAGGTCCCATCATTTCTCTCTAATCTATGTTGAACTGAAACTCTAAGATAAATTGGAGCTTATTCATGGTATGTTTTTAAAAGTCATCCTTATTAAGGCATAATTTACCTTCATTAATATTCATCTTTATAACTGTGCACTTCATTTTGTTTTGACAAATGTGTGCAGTTATATACCCAGTTCCAAATCATGATGTAGGGCATTTCCACTGACCCAGAAAGTTCCTTGTGCCCTTTGCACTCCACATCCTCCCGCCAGCTCAGCCCTAGCAACCATAGTTCTGCTTTCTGCCACTTTATTTTTCCCTGGTCAGCATCTTCTGTAGCTGAAATCACACAGTATGCAATTATTGTCTCTGTCGTTAGTTTCTGTTAGAACTTTGGCATCTTAATGAAATAAATGATGTTCTGTTGAGACATCAGAGGGGTGAGGGCTTGGGCCCTGACTCGTGTAAACTTGGATTTTGATCCTTCCCTTGCCCCTTATTAATTTGGACTATACTTGAACTCTTACCTTTCTCAGCATCAGCTGATTCCTGTGCAGGTTGGAGTTAAGAAATCTGGGGCATTCGTGGGGACTGGAGAAAGTGGTGGATGGAAATCTGAGGCAAGGCTTGGCTCGACATGAGAGTTCAGTAATGCTTTGTTGTTTATCATATGATAGTTTTTTAAGAGAATTTTTATTTATTAATTTAAAAATTGAAGTATAGTTGATTTGCAATAGTCTTAGTTTCAGGTATATAGCACAGTGAGATATATATATATATATATATATATATATATATATATTCTTTTTCAGATTCTTTTCCCTATAGGTTATTACAAAATGTTGAGTAGAGTTCCCTGTGCTATGCAGCAGGTCCTTATTGGTTATCTGTTTTACAGATAGCAGTGTGTATATGTTGCTATGTCCCAAAGTCCTAATTTATCCCTCCCCACCCTTTTCCTTTTGGTAGCCATAGTCTGCTTTCTATGGTTGTGGGTCTATTGTATTATTTTATTGATATTGTTATTAACAATAATATTAAATGTCATATTCCATTGGAGGTACAGTGGTACCTTCCTTCCTGTGTTGCCATGGAGACTCAAAATGCCTGGGAAGCATCTAGCACGCTTGGCACGGGGTAACTGCTGCGCTGCGCTTAGTCCCTCAGTCACGTCCGACTCTTTGCAAGCCATGGACTGTAGCCCGCCAGGCTCCTCTGTCCATGAGGATTCCTGGACTAATATATATATATATATATATATATATATATATATATTCTTTTTCAGATTCTTTTCCCTATAGGTTATTACAAAATGTTGAGTAGAGTTCCCTGTGCTATGCAGCAGGTCCTTATTGGTTATCTGTTTTACAGATAGCAGTGTGTATATGTTGCTATGTCCCAAAGTCCTAATTTATCCCTCCCCACCCTTTTCCTTTTGGTAGCCATAGTCTGCTTTCTATGGTTGTGGGTCTATTGTATTATTTTATTGATATTGTTATTAACAATAATATTAAATGTCATATTCCATTGGAGGTACAGTGGTACCTTCCTTCCTGTGTTGCCATGGAGACTCAAAATGCCTGGGAAGCATCTAGCACGCTTGGCACGGGGTAACTGCTGCGCTGCGCTTAGTCCCTCAGTCACGTCCGACTCTTTGCAAGCCATGGACTGTAGCCCGCCAGGCTCCTCTGTCCATGAGGATTCCTGGACTCCTCTGTCCAGTATTCAGGCAAGAGCTGAGCTACCAGGGAAACCCTAACTGCTGTGTAGGGTGTCTTATTATTATCAAGCTCAAAGGACTCTATTCTGCTATTTCTCACCAACTCATTCTGAAAAGATGTAGAAATCAGCTATATAAAGTGCTTTAGATTGCGTTCTGTCAGTCCGGCTAAAAAGGTCATAAAAAAGCAGCCACCAGTGTGAGATAGGAGGGACTTTCCCCACAAGCTCAGGGGAGGTGTTCCTGGGGACAGTTGAGCCAGAGAACAGGAAACACCGTGTCCTTTTCTTCCTCTTCTTTGTCTCTTTTTCTCTGAAAGAAGGAAAGTGACAGCAGTTGAGGACACGCTGCAGGCCTGAGTGGGCGACTGGGCCCTCAGACTTCCTGAGGTGTTCCGAAGCCAGAGCCACGGTGTTGCGTCCTGTGCTGATGGGTTTCAAGCAGCGTGGGTCTCGGAGGGAAAGGGACAGGGATAGTAAACAATTATGGGGAAAGAAGCAGCTTCCACCAGGTACAAGGAAGGGATTCAGTTTCTGGAATCATCAGCTCCCACTTTAAAGTTAGGAGAAGAACATCGCCCGTGATAATACACAATAGAACATGCTGAAAGGCAAGCTCAAGGGGTCAGGGGAAATCTACCTCTCTGATATGCAAATCTGACTTTGTAACTGGGTGGTTAACATGCCTGTAACATGACTGTACTTGCCCTGCACGCCTGATGTTTGCGTAAAAGTCTCCAGCCAAGTGCTCCATCATTGCTGCCCCGTTTATCCCTGCAGACCGATGGGGGCCAGGGTCACGGGGGGCGAAATGAAGCCTGAACTCACCAAAGCCCACTTCTCATTAGGTAGCCAGGGGAGGCCTTCTTCCTGCGTGAGTCTCACAAGAGGAGGAACGGTTGAAGTGATCTATCCTCTTTATATTCTGATTTGTTCAGTTTCAAGCCAGAACCCCTCCTCCAGACACAACCCTTGAAAAACCAAAGTGACGGAGAAGCAAGGAGAGATGCCGAGGTTGAACTGTAGCATTTTTTTTTTTTAAGGTTCTAACAAGGGAATGGTCCCACCATTTGCAATCAGATAAGGGGCATTATCTCGATAATAAAAGGCAATTGAGAATCTAAATGAAAAATCTAATACTTTTCATGCTGATTTATTTTAGATTAGAAAAAGTTAAACCAGATGTAAACATGAAGAGATGAAGCGTGAAGAGGGAATCGTGGCAGAGTGATAAATCTCAGTTTTGAGTTATTATAGGTGCAGGGTTACATTAACCAGAAGACACACTGTTGATCCATACACTGCTCCGACATTAATTATTGTTGCAGAAGAGAGTTCAGAAGATTGAATACAGACACGCAGCACTGACAAAGATCAATCGTGTCTAAATTAGCCATGAAGATGCACGCTAGACCCCAAAGAGGTTGCATTAACCCACTGGCGGTCCAGCCTGGAGCCATCTATGCCTCGTGCTTGTTGTCTGCCCTTCAGTGGGACTTCCCACATCCTCAGGAGAAGGCACTGGGGTGCTGAGAAGAAGTGGTCCTCTTTTTTACTTTTCTGTTGGTAGACTCCAACCAATGTCTACCTTTATCCTAAAAAAGAAGATAAGATAAAGGTATCCTATCTTTATCCTAAGATAGGATATCTTAGGATATCCTGGTATCCAGCCAGCCAAATCTACCCGTGATCTTTGATAACTTGGGATTTAAGTAGTTTCAGATGCTCTCCTGGGTTTTTTTCTGCCAAGCCGGCAGGTGTCCAGAAGAGGCAGAGTGGAGCTGGGGTTCTATGTAGGCCTGGAAACTCCTGTTCTTGCCTCTGTTTTCTTTCTTGGGATCTATGAAGTTTCAGTCTCTGTTTTAGTTGCTCAAGGCTTCACAAAACCCATGAATCATCTCTAATTACCTCCCCATCTCTACACACACAAACACACACACACACACACACACACACACACACACACACACACTCACACACGCTTCTATGGGGAATGCTGAGAAGATGACATTCTAGTTGTTTTGAATCTGGCATTTAGTAGCTCCTTGAATTACCAAATCTTTCCACACCCCAGAGTTCATGTCTAATATAAGCAAAGATAACATATGTCTTGTGGAAACTGCATGAGGGACATTTGGAAAACACTGTCCCAGGGACTGTAAGTCCATTAAATGTCTGTGGTCCCCATCCACAGTTTTCTCCATCCAAAACTCTTGGGCACAAGTGTAAGTCAATAGTGACCTTTCAATTTTACTTCAGAAAGATGATCCTGCATAAAATTCCCAATGGAATCTGAGTAGCACCCCATAATTAAGCTCATTGATGTTTCTCCAATAAAAATATATGAATATTCACATTAAATGGAATAAATTAACATTATAAATAGCCCCGGGTTAGTTCAGGGAAGGTTTTGCTGTCAAGATTGTATTCTACAAACTCAGAGAGAAAAAGTCTCAGATTTCAGAGCTTCAGGGATTTTAGAATTGCACATCAGGGATTATGGGTTCATAGTGAGTACTCTGATGTCTTGAAGGGAAAGTCAGTACACTGCAAATCCAGCAAAAGATAGTAATATATTTGTTCCTTAGAGCACAGATATTATGGTAGGACTTTGGAGGAATGAATGAGAAAACGTGGAAGTTGTTTTGTAGAGTATTTAGTCTCATATAATTGGAAGTCTCCAGTATTATTGTACCCACATTGTTCAAATCAACTTCAGGCTCCCAAGGGAATTCATAGATCTATCTGTGGTCAGTGTGATCAGTATCCGAGCTGGTGTCAGGTGTGACCCCAGAATTTCTGCTGGTAGGTGGGACTCCGTAGGAGGCAGATGGTGAGACGACATGGAAGAACTCCAGACCAGGCTCAGAGGGGCCGTTGTAGGTGCCAGTGCCACCGCAGTCCTGCTCCTGGGCACTCAGATCTCTTACTCTCTCTGAGTCTTGATTTCACTGCGTAAAAAAACACCTGTATGTGTTTTGGGAGCTTCTCAGGGACTTTGGAGAGTCCAGATGAGGTGATGTGTATGCAGGAGATTTACAGACTGGAGCATTTCCTGTGATTGTGAGATACCGTGATTCTTTTAACG
Source organism: Aepyceros melampus (assembly GCA_006408695.1). NCBI lineage: Eukaryota > Metazoa > Chordata > Mammalia > Artiodactyla > Bovidae > Aepyceros > Aepyceros melampus. The sequence continues at coordinate 936,329 of SJXQ01012565.1, forward strand.
TGCTTGATCCTGGTCATAGTTTATCACTTCCAAGGAATCATTCTAATTGCCGGGTTCTAGTCTGGGCTTCGTCACTTGATTACTCAGTGTGTGTGACTTTGGGCAATTTACTTCCCCTTTGTGTGCCTTAATTCCCACCTCTGCAGAACTGAAGTAGTAGTTATATTTCTCTCACCGAGCTGTCTTAGGATCCAGTGAGTTAATTGCCTGGTGTGCAGTGAGCCCTCAGTGCCAGCTCCACCTGTGACCCTGGGCTTGAAGCAGGCTCAGCAGCCTCTAGGAACAGAGGTGACAAAGAGACCTTGAATCTTTCTCCCATTGGGTGTCTTTGATAAATTACTGTTGCTGTTCACTAAATACACACTGTTGGCTTCAAAGACCTAAAGGAGATAAAGTCTTGAATGGACTGAGTGAGGAGTCACTCAGTGATTAGTCCTGTTGGATCCTTATCTGACACCATGTATAAAACTTAACTCAAAATGGGTCAAAGAGCTAAAACCATAAAACTCTCAGAGTAAAACATAGGCGAGACCTTCAAGACATGGGATTTAGCAATAATTTCTTGAACATACCTCCAAAAAGTATAATTAACAAAAGAAAAAAAATAGGCAAATTGGGCTTTATGAAGACTTTAAAAATTTGTGCATTGAAAGATGATATCAACATAGTAAAAGGGCAACCTGCAGAATGGGAGAAAATATTTGTAAATCATATGTCTGATGAGAGAATAATATCCAGAATATGTAGAGAACATGTAAAACTCAAGAACAGATACACAATCAGTTCAAATATGGGCAAAGACTTGGATAAGGATTTCTCCAAGAAGATATCTAAATGGCCAAGAAGCACAAGAAAAGATGGCTGAGCATTAATAATCGTTAGGGAAAAAGCCAAGAAAAACTGCAGTGAGACACTACTTCACACCTGCTTGAGTGATGCTATGGTGGAGGGTGTGGGAGAGATTAAGATACTTATGCATTGTTGATGGGAGTGCAAATGATACAGCCTCTGCAAATAACAGTACGTTTGTTCCTCAAAAAATTAAAAATAGAATTGTCGTATGATTCAGCAGTTCCACTCCTGGGTACATATCGAAAAGCACTGAAAGCAAAATCTCAGAGAGAGTTTTGTACAGCATTATTCACAGTAGCTAAAACATGGAAGCAACTAAAGTGTGTCTGTTGACAGATGAGTGAACACGCGAAATGCAGCGTTTATGTGCAGCGGAGTATTGCTCAGCCTTATGACGGAAGGGCAAGCTTATGGTTACCGAGGGGGAAGCAAGGGAGGGATAAATTGGGAGATAGGGACTGATACATACACACTACTATATATAAAATAGATCACTAATAAAAACTTACTCTATAGCACAGGGAGCTTCCTGATACCCTGTAATGACCTATGTGGGAAAAGAGTCTGAAAAAGAATGGATGTATGTATATGTATAACTGGTTCACGTTGCTGTATACCTAAAACTAATATGACATTATAAACCATCTATACCTCAATAAAATTAATTTAAAAAAGAGGAAAGTTTTGACATAGTGTTCAACATGGATAAACCTTGAGGACATTGTACTGAGTGAGATAATAAAGTCACAAAAGGACAAATACTATATGACTCCACTTGCATGAGGTGCTTAGACTAGCCGTCCAGACAGAAGGAAGTTGCCACAGGCTGGGCGTGGGGGAAGGGCGAGTTACTGTTTAAAGGGCTGTAGAGTTTCAGCCTTGTAAGATTAAGAGAATCGTGGAGCTAAATGCTGGTGATGGTCATACAGCAATGTGAATGTATTTAACACCAGTAAACCACACACTTAAGAATGGTTATGATGCTAAATTCTGTATGAGGTGGGTTTAACCACAATAAAAAGAATTAAAATAAAAAAATAAACATATCACAATGTCAGATTTGGCAAAATAAATCACACAACATTGCACCTTACATAGGCAAAAGGTAATTTCAGCTTACGCATCAAGGTTCCAGAGACAAGGCTGTAATGTAACGTGTACACAAGACGAAGCTTTAACACAGAACTGAACATAAGGCGCTGACTCTCCTTGTTCAGAAATCACCAAAGCCTCCGCATCATCTAGGAAATAATATCCAAATCGGCATAGCATTCGAGGTCGCCATGATACGTTGTTATGTCTGCAGGTGCAGAGTCTGTAGTATGGATTATGAACATTGCTATAATCTTAACGGACACATTAACATGCGTGCCCTGAGCTACAGAGCCAGCCCCTGCCGTAGGATATTTTAGATCCGTCCCAGTATTCCGTCATGATGAATCACATGGCAGAAGTGTCCTCTGTGAGCATGACTTTAACTCTGTATATAGATTTTTTTCTTTTTATTGAAGTATAGTTGATTTATAATGGTATGCTAGTTTCAGGTGGATGCAAAAAGATTCAGTTATACACACATATACATATACGCATTCTTTCTCTATATTCTCTTCCATTATAGATTATTATAAGATATTGAATATAGTTCCCTGTGCTATTCTTGCTGGGTATCTATTTTATGTATAATAGTGTTTATGTTTTAATCCCAAACTTGCAAATTTATTCCCCCCGCAATTCTATTTGGAATTCATTAGGAATCTGAGGGTTTTAAGCTGGAGAGGGACATAACCAAATTTGCTTTATCACATGACTGGCGATACTGTGGAGGGAGAAGGCTGCTGGGACGTTGTGATCTTGGCAAGAATTCTGAGGCTTCCTTGGAGGTGGTGGAGAGAGGGAAGAGGAGATGGTGATGAAGAGAGGGAGGCAGAGATGCGCTGGGAAGATGTGCAGAAATCATACCTGCCCAGGGTCAGGGGCACAGGATGTCCACTGCAGCTGGCCGGCCAGGGCTGGGGCAGCACAGCCTCAAGTTCCAGGGTCTTAGGTCGGAGTTGCTGAGGCCAGGCGGTGCTGAGCTGAGGCCTCCAGTGGGATGGAGAGTGTGGCCGTCTGCTTCAACACGGCTTGGGGCGAGTGGGAAGGGGAAAGGAGAAAGGTAGCGTGTTTCTGGAGGGAGATTTTTGGTTTCATTCTTCAGCTGAGACTGAAGAAGTTTGGAGGAATCTAAAATACGATACAAATGAACTCATTTACAAAACAGAAACAGACTCACAGACATAGAAAACACACTGACAGTTACCAAAGGGAAAGGCGTGGGGGAGAGGGGTAAATTAGTGTGGGATTACAAACTACTGTATGTAAAAGAGATACACTGCAAGGTGTTGCTGTATGGCACAGGGAACTATATTCCATGTTCTGTGATGAACCACAGGGCTTCCCTGGTGGCTCAGACGGTAAAGCGTCTGTCTACAATGCAGGAGACCTGGCTTCAAGCCCTGGGTTGGGAAGATCCCCTGGAGAAGGAAATGGCAATTCACTCCACTACTATTGCCTGGAAAATCCCATGGACAGAGAGCCTGGTAGGCTACAGTCTATGGGGTCGCAAAGAGTCAGACACGACTGCGCAACTTCATTTTCAATTTTCTTTCACATAATAAACCATAATGGAAAAGAATATGATAAAAGAATAAACACACACACACACACACACACACACACGCACACACATATATATATATGTAGCCACAGGGAAGCCCCTGGAGAAGGAAATGGCAATCCATTTCAGTGTTTTTGCCTAGAAAACTCTATGGACAGAGGAGCCTGGTGGGCTACTGGGGTCCAGCCCCAGTGGATCCAGGGTAATTCAAAGTGAGGACAGAGTCGGCGAGGAAAAACTTATTTATTTAGAAATATAAAAAGAAATTAGGAAGAAATAGCATAGTAGGAAAATTTAGTAGAGAAAAGAGGCTGAATAACTTTGTTTATGGGGAAAGCTACTAAAACCTCAGGACAAGAGGTTTGCACCATCTACGTTAGGCCACCGGCGCCCATTTGAATAGCGAAGGGTGCCCCGCCTTGGACTCCCTCTCTCGTGGGTCTTAGAAGCCAGGGCAAGTAAGTAGACATGGCGAGCCTCCACGCCCCAGATGGGAATTCAGCCTGAAAAGGAGAGAAGGAGAATAGACCACACGGGGGAAACCAGTCTTTCCAGTGACTGGCCCATCTTCTATTGTCTGGAAAGGTCTTTTATACTTTTGATTGTACATAGAGATCAATGGATAATCCAAAATTATGCAGCGGCAGCAACCCTGACTCTTATCGAGACCAGGCTTTCTCTCTGCATACCTAGTTGTATACACAAGTCTTAGGTGATTTACATCATCTTCTGGCCAGAAGGCCAATTAACATTTTACGGCCCTTTTCTGATAAGGGTTTGCCAACCAGAAGACTTATTTGCCTTAATAGTGTTGTTCTTCCCAAAGTCTGGTGCCACTCTTAGAAAGCACTAAATAAAGTTACATTCTTACATAGCAAGGACACAACAATTTATAACAATGAAAGAAGTACAGTGATTTATAACAAAGAGAAAAGTAATAACTCAAAAGTCCAGTGTTGCTAACATCAAAACTACTATATTCCTTTTTCTATATCCCAATTACATTGATTAATATCCTTCAGGTGCCTAAGGATAAAGAATATGGAGGCCTGGCAGCAGTCATTGACTCAACAGTGAAACCCATCACCAATATGATTTTTAGCTCTTTAGAAAAGGCTCAGTATCTTTAAGATGCTTTAAGCTTCGTGCCTCTCGTGGTTGGGGGGCTATAAACAATCACAAATTGTAAAAGTCTGGGGGAACCTGTCAGGCAAGTTAGAGAGCCATCAGAGGGGTTTAAGCTGTGACATTCTTTTTATATGCAGGAGATTGTTAACTGGAGCCCTAAGTTAATTCCCTTTAGAAGAAGGTGATCGGGGATGACCCCCTGTTATGTCAGAAGAGTGGAAAGCACAGTACAATAAGGCAGGCAGACTCTGGTTTTGGGAGTAGATGTTCAGGAAAAACCAGGGGGAACCTCTGAAGCCAGATCACGCCTTTGCGTATGTCTGGCTTCCTTCCTCATGACCTTTGCCACGGGCGGGATTCCTCACACTGGCTCCCGGCAGTGGGCTACAGCCCAGGGGATTGCAAGGAGTCGGACGTGACTGAGCGACTAACACTGCCGTGGAGCTTGTGTATATGTGTATGGACCTCCCTGTGGCTCAGTGATCAAGAATCCATGCGCCCATGCGGGAGACACGGGTTTGATCCCTGAGTTGAGAAGATCCCCTGGAGAAGGAAATGGCAGCCCACTCTAGTATCCTTGACTGAGAAATCCCATGGACAGAGGAACCTGGTGGGCTACAGTCCACGGGGTCACAGAAGAGCTGGACACGATTTAGTGACTAAACAACAGTATATACGTGCACACACACACACGCGTGTAACTGAGTCACTCTGCTATACTCCTGAAACTGACGCTGTATTGTAAATCAACTGTACTTCAACTAAAAAATAAAATAAAAAAGCAAAGTGTGGATGTGGTTAAAAGTGTTGAGGAGGGCAAAAGTTGAAATTGAAAGGACGAGGGGGACCCTTGATGGCACATGAGCTCCGAGGAGACGGGACCGTGGATTCTCAAGGCTTCTGTGCAACTTGGAGAAGAAGCTTTGCTTTTGCTAATTAACTGATTGATTAATTCTTCTCTCCTTCTGTAAAATAAATATTTATTGAGAACCCACTTTGTGTCTGTCCCTATAGTAGGAGCTGAGAATACACCGGCAAGTGAGGGAAACATAATTTTATCCTCAGAGGGCTTAGAGTCTAGGGGAGAAGCAGGCATCGGTTGTGGATTCATAGAAGTCGACGTGTGCTTAGAAAGCAAGCTGAGTGCTCTGAAGGACAAGGACGCTCCTGCAAGAGCTTGCAGATCAGAAACAGTTTTCAGCGCTGCGTCTGGAGAGACACACGACCAGGTCATGTGAACAGGATCTAGAGGACAGGACCAGGGAAAGACCACGCTGTGCAGATGGAAGGACGGGGTGCAGGACCCGTGGTGCGGGAGAGGAGTTGATCTGGGGGAGTAGGGGAGCTCACATGGCTCGTCTGGCCAGGATACACAGAGACCAGTTGGGGTGGACCACAGAGGGTTCTTCTGATGCTCTGTCCTAAGGGCAGTGGGAAGTGCTGCCTTCTGTGTGGAGGGATTTCAAAGAACAACCTTTGGAAAGGGTAGCCAAAGCCGCGTGTGTGCAGGACGTCGCTGGTGGACTGAGACCTGGGATCAGATGATGACTGGGGCTCCTGAATCATCCTGCTATTGGGAATTCTTGGGTTTGTAATGCCCGAGCCTGTGCAAGGAAGTTCCAGACTTCGGAGGAGCCAGGCGTTTACAGAGGGCTGTGTGGCTGAGCCAGCTTGTTGTCTACTGCCAGCCGCTTAGACCTGGGCGAGAGAGAAGTCCTGATGGGTCGGAACCAGCACACTTCAGTACCTGTAACTTCACAGACTGTGGCGCTGGGCTCTTGATCAGGGTCACATGGTGCAAGGAGGGCTTGCTGGGCAGACCTGATTCTGAGTCAGGTCTCAGGGTAGCAAGACTGCAAGACTTGATGGAGTTACTTTCAAAAATATACAGAAAACTCTTAAGAGAACCATATGAGACAACGATGCTAGAGATAGGAAGCTTAAAATCTCTGCAGGGAGATTTTAAGTCGCTCTGCACCCCTCCCCCAACAGATAGCTTCCAGACCACGGGATTGAAAGCTCAATTCTTCTGCTTGGGCTTTAAATGACTTTCCATCCTCATGTCTACTGTACTGCACTTTTATTTCCTTTCTAAAAAGTTTTATTGTGTGTTTCGTATGACATGTCTATGCCAAGTTTAGGCATATGCAAATGTGATGGTTATATAAGCACAGCCAAATACAAATAGCCAAATAATAATACTCTGTAATAATCACAGTAACAGTATTTCTTTTTGTTTTAAAAACTTAAAAACTTGTTTTCATTTTGAAAAATGTTTTATTGAAATACAGTTGATTTGCAGTATTATGTTGCTTTCAGGTATGCAGCAAAATGATTCAATTATATATGTGAGTGTGTGTATATATATATATATATACTTTTTTAGATTCTCTTCCATTACAGGTTATTACAAGATACTAAGTACAGCTCCCTGTGCTATACAGTAGATCTTTATCAGTTATCTATTTTATATACAGTAGTGTATCTGTTAATCCCCAATTCCTAATTTATTCTTCCCCACTTCCCCTTTGGTAACCATAGTTTGTTTTCTATTCCAAAGAAAGGCAATGCCAAAGAATGCTCCAACTACCGCACAATTGCACTCATCTCACATGCTAGGAAAGTAATGCTCAAAATTCTCCAAGCCAGACTTCAGCAATATGTGAACCGTGAACTCCCTGATGTTCAAGCTGGTTTTAGAAAAGGCAGAGGAACCAGAGATCAAATTGCCAACATCCACTGGATCATGGAAAAAGCAAGAGAGTTCCAGAAAAACATCTATTTCTGCTTTATTGACTATGCCAAAGCCTTTGACTGTGTGGATCACAGTAAACTGTGGAAAATTCTGAAAGAGATGGGAATACCAGACCACAGAAGAATTGATGCTTTTGAACTGTGGTGTTGGAGAAGACTCTTGAGAGTCCCTTGGACTGCAAGGAGATCCAACCAGTCCATTCTGAAGGAGATCAACCCTGGGATTTCTTTGGAAGGAATGATGCTGAAGCTGAAGCTCCAGTACTTTGGGCACCTTATGCGAAGAGTTGACTCATTGGAAAAGACCCTGATGCTGGGAGGGATTGGGGGCAGGAGGAGAAAGGGACGACCGAGGATGAGATGGCTGGATGGCATCACAGACTCAATGGACGTGAGTCTGAGTGAACTCCAGGAGTTGGTGATGGACAGGGAGGCCTGGCGTGCTGCGATTCATGGGGTCGCAAAGAGTCGGACACGACTGCGCGACTGAACTGAACTGAACTGAACTGAGTCTATTTCTGTTTTATAAATAAGTTCATTTGTATAATCCTTTTTAAATTTCATATATAAGCAGTATTGTGCCATATTTCTCTGTCTGACTTATTTCATTCATATGATAATCTCTAGGTCCATCCATGTTGCTGCAAAATGGCTTTCCTTCTTTCTTTTTTATGGCTAATATATTCCATTAGAAAGAAAGAAACCACATCTTCTTTATCCATTCCTCTGTCAATGGGGGCTTAGATTGCTTTCCTGTCTTGGCTACTGTGAACAGTGTTGCTGTGAACTTTGGGATGCATCTGTCTTTTCGAATTATAACACTAGCAGTATTGGAACATGCTGGCTAAAAGCTCGAAATGCTTTGGGTCTGACAAGCCTGGTCTGAATCCTGGCTATGTTGCCAGGTACCCGGTGGGGGACCTTAGCTATGGCTTTCTCAGCTGCCACAGCAGGGCTGAGAGCAACATATCTTTCTAACAGTTGTAATAATTCAATAGGATGTTGTATGGAAAACACAGACCACAGCACTGGCCCATGTGAAACCTCAATACCATCATCAGTTCTTCTTATGCTTGTTACAATTAATAATCACATTGCCAATAGTCAGTGGCTGAGTTAGGCTCAAGGAGGAGCCTGGACAGTGTCAGAAAATGCTGTGTAACTACTCAGTCCTCCCTATCTCGGCCCAGCCGCCGTCCGGTCCTGCCCTAATCTTTCTCTTTCTCTGTGAATTCTCAGAGGCCAGGCTCCTGCTTGGACCAGGAGGACTGTTTGCCTGTAGTTTCCCATCTGCAGTCTCCAAATGTATGGCCCAAATGCTGGGCATGTGAAGGGGCCAAAAAAGCGGTGTGAATACACAGGGAAGCTTAACCCTGCCCTGGGACTAAGCAGCTAACTGGGTTCAGAATGAGAGGCCTATCCAGCCTCTTAGGCTCAGGATAAGATCACAGTCAGAGGGGGGCGGTTTGAAGAGTTACTCTTCAGTTTTGGGGAAAGGTCATTAGATATTCAGAAGGATGCTGAGCACGAGGCGAGGTCCCACGAGGAGCAGGTACTCTGGAGTCTGATTAGAGGTTTACAAACTAGAACTGAAAGACTCACAGCCAAGTGCTTTCAGAATAAACTTACACACCTTTGTCTTTTGGCAGAGAAGGCAGCATCATGATCAAGCTTGCAGACAGCAGACCGCTTTTGTATACATTAATCGTATTTTCATTGGGCCTTGAAGGCTAATTCCTGAAATTTGATGGCTCATGATTAATCAATTTATCAATATTTATTGAATGTCCTATTTTAGCTCAACACCCGTTCAGCGCTATGCTGGGAGAGAAAAGAAATATGAGATGTGGTTGTTTGATCTACTAGCAAAATCCATGTTCACTGATTAGTTTTTCCTCCCTCCCTGCCTCCTCCGTATGCATTTTGCAATCATCAGAAACCCACCCTTTACTTACTCATAAAAATTAATTTATTTCTAAAACAGAAAGAGACTCACAGACATAGAAAACCAATTTATGGTTACCCAGAAGGAAAGCAGGGAGGAATAATTTAGGAGTTTGGGATTAGCATATAACATTACTCCTTATAGAACAGATAATCAGCAAGGACCTACTGTATAGCACAGGAAACTGTACGCAATATTTTGTAATAACGTGTGAGGGAAAATAATCTGAAAAAGATATGTATGTTTACATATACATATAATAAAGTAAGTAAAGTTGCTCAGTCGTGTCTGACTCTTTGTGACTCCATGGACTATAGCCTACCAGGCTTCTCCATCCATGGGATTCTCCAGGCAAGAATACTGGAGTGGGTTGCCATTTCCTTCTCCAATACATATAATACATATATATAAAAAGATATGTGTATATAGGTATATCAGTTCATTTCAGTTGCTCAGTCGTGTCCTACTCTTTGTGACTCCATGGACTGCAACACGCCAGGCCTCCCTGTCCATCACCAACTCCCAGAACTTGCTCAAACTCATGCCCATCGAGTCAATGATGCCATCCAACCATCTCATCCTTTATCGGCCCCTTCTCCTCCTGCCTTCAATCTTTCCTGGCATCAGGGTCTTTTCCACTGGGTCGGTTCACACCCACATATATATGTATGTGAATATATGCGCTGTTCTTAGGCCCTCAGCCGTGTCTGATTCTTTGCGACCCCATGGACTGCAGCCCGCCAGGCTCCTCTGTCCATGGGGATTCTCCAGGCAAGAGCACTGGAGTGGGTTGCCACGCCCTCCTCATGTGAATATATATATGTGTGTGTGACTGGATCACTGTGCTTACACCTGAAACTAACACTATATTATAAGTCAACTATTACTTAAATAAAAATAAAAATGCTTTTCTTCTATACTTAGAAAAACCATAAGCAGGAAAAAAAGAAAAACATCTTCTTTCACTGGCAGCATTAACACAGAAGAAAATGGAAATAAGTATGTTCATTACAATCTGTACTTCTTTCTTGGGAGAAAGGAGAGATTCTAGGGACATTTCTTGATTTTTTTAAAATAGTAATATACATTATTGAAGATTATATATCTGGCAAATAAGAATATAAAACTGGAAAGGTTTCTGTTTATCTTCAGATCCATAGTCGGCTCTTCTCATCCCCGAGAGATCACTCTGCCTGGGAAAGAAAGGAGACTCTTTCAAATGCAGGTAAAGAACTCGCCCCTGACTGGGTGGCACTCCCTCCAAGCCTCTATTTGTTCTCTCTCGCCTTTATTTTTATTAATAATGAAATGTGCTTTGGAGCCCAGTCTCCCCGCCAACATAAAATGAGAGCTCAGTGACTCCGACAAGACTTGAAGCTGATTTGAATTTCCAAACACACAGGCTCTTAGGCTGGCAGTCTCTGAAAAAACAAACAATGCAGAAGAAATATCGGCTGCCTTAGGTAGCACCTTCAGAAGCTGAGATTACCTCAGATCACAGCGCCTGCGAGGGGGTTAGGCCAGCGTGGAGCACGGTGCCGGCAAGAATGAATAATGGGACAAATGCGGGATCTTCTCAGAAGTGGAGAGGGTGCAGTTTAAATGTAGGCACAGTATCTGTGCGCTCATGAATCATTCTTTTATGGAGCGTCAATTCATCGGCACTCAACTGTAGAAACACTAGGTGGGATGATGCCGGCCCCTAACTTTGTTAAGTTTGTTGATGTAAATGGCACGCAAATAAGATTTCTTACTCCCTTTCACGAGAGAAGTCACGTGGGTATAAGTCAAATTTCTAATAGTCTTGTAATAAGACTGCTGGGTTAATAGACTATTTCAATTCAGAGACTCTAGCAAGAATAAATTCTGAGAGAATTGTTTTTCACATGGCAAATTTAATTTTTAATCTCCACTTCAATTTTAGGTGGTAAGTGTGGCTGATAAGTTGGTATAAATATGTCTGTGTATGTGATCATACACATTTGTAGCTTCTCTTTTCATTACCCCTCACCGCCTGCCTGTATCAAAGGTATCAGGATCTGAAATCCTTTCCTTAACTGACACAGTCAACCCAAGACAAAAATATTATTTGAAAGGAGCTTTCCTAGTTAATCCTCCTGGAGCCCCCAAAGCATAGCTTATAAGCTTATTCTTTAGTAGTGGCAGCTATTTGTTCGGATCCTTCAAAAACCTAGCCCAGAAATTGCCTGTGGTAAGAATGTGAGTCCTCGGATAGAAGCTTCTGCTGGGGTGAGTGGCAGGCTCGGGAAGCATGCTGGCTTCCAGCACGCCACGGGGAGTTTGGGAGTCGCCACGTTTCCGTGGGGCACTCGGAGGTGCCGGGGAGGACAGTCAGACCCAGGTGGCCTCTCGCAGGTGTGTCCGTCTGCTTTACCTGAGGACTAGGTCACCTAGAGGGCGCTTCCCAGGGGGCACTAGTGGTGAAGAATCTGTCTGCCAGTGTAGGAGACATGAGAGACTCGAGTTTGATCCCTGGGTCAGGAAGATCCCCTGGAGGAGGGCATGGCAACCCACTCCAGTATTCTTGGTTGAAGGAGCCCATGGACAGAGGAGCCCGGCAGGCTACCGTCCACAGAGTTGCAAAGAGTCGGACGTGACGGAAGCAGCAGCTGAGCACGGCATGGCAAGTCGCCTAAACCAGCGTGCTCTCGCTTTGCCTGCTCACGAGGCGATTCGCAGTTTAATGGCTTAGAAGCAAGTGCAAGGTGGCCCTGAGGCCAGAGGTGAATAGTCCAGGCTGTGGAGAACATGCCCAAACAAGCCTGGGTGAGGAGAGAGATGCATGTCTCCTGGATTTCTTTGTTTCCTCTTAGATCGATCTATATTTTCAAAGTTCTCATTCTGGAAGAATACATTAGAGGCAGTCTTAAAACTTGGGTATTCAGGCCGGAGGTGAGGAGTTGCTGAAGAATCACTCCTGATGCTTGTTCAGAGGGACTGCGACGGGGGCCTCACAGGAGGGGAGAGAGATTTGACTCAACTCCAAGGATAAGGGAGAGTGGGAATTTACCGCCAAGGAGAAGGGAGGGGTCAGTGGATGGAAGATCTCTGAGGGGGAAATGTCAGGAGTAGGGAGGGTTTTGGCTGAAGTGACTTGACAGGTGGGGGAAGAGGAATTTGATCAGATATCAAGGGCCGGGGATGTCCTCTAAATTCACCCAGCTGGATTCTTGTAAAATTACACTAAGTGGGCCAAGGACAGAACTCAGGAGCATGGCCTCGTCAGGACTTCTCAGAGAAGAGCTCAGAGGAGACCGACGCGGGTCCAGGCGAGTGTCTGCTGGAGTCAGTGCCCGCGTGGGTGCCGCGTGCAGTCGGGAGGTGACTCTGAGGGGACACTCATGCCCTCTGCATATTCCCGCAAGGTCGTTTCCATCTGTTAGAGAGAAGCTGCACTGACGCTGATTGGAAGTGGTAAGACGGCTCTTACGTGGCTACTGCAGTAGGGAGAGGGACGCCCAGGAGCTCGGCGGTAACGAATCCGCCTGCCCATGCAGGAGACATGGAGATGCAGTAACTGATCTGACTCTCGCAGCCTGTGTCTGAGTTAAATCTTCAGGCTCGAGCCTGCGTCAGCCATCTCAGGTCAGGAGGCAAGGTCAGACGCTAGAAGCCTGGCTGCTGGGCACGCAGCCTTAGGGGTGCCTGGCTCACAGCGGGGCAGGCCTCCCGGGAGTCCACAGGCCACGCTGATGTCCCAAAGGCATAAGGAGGCCCATGGGATCTCAGGGTTGAGAGGGGTCACTGAGGTCGTTTTGTCCAACTTCTTCCTGATGTCTGACAACTGAAACCCTTCCCGCTCCTTCCCACATGGGAGCGGGAAAGTGTCTGAGGAGCGGGCCCAGCACACAGTGAGCCCCGAGGCCAGGAGACTCACTCTGCTTGCAGGCAGCTTTAGACTTGCTTGGGCCTCCCAGGTGGCGCTAGTAGTAAAGAACCCACCTGCCAGAAACAACAGTTTGATCCCTGGGTAGGGAAGATCCCCGGAGGAGGGCATGGCAACCCACTCCAGTATTCTTGCCTGGAGAATTCCATGGATAGAGGAGCCGGGCAGGCTACAGTTCACGGGGTCTCAGAGAGCCGGGCACGACTGAAATGATTTAGCATGCGCGCATACGACTTGCTTGTGCAGCTGGAATTGTTAGAAAGCCTTACGACTGTGTTGAACCAAAACAAACAACCTTCCTTCTTTATTTTAATCTGTAAGGAGCTGCAATACATGTTCTGATATGTGTTCTTGGAAGACAACTGCATTGTGCTGTTCCTAGAAGATGGTATGGGTTTGGGCCAGGGCAGGGGCAGAGGATGTTGGAACCCCTGGAACACTGAGGAATAGCAGAGTTTATAGGCAGCTGGATGAGGGAACAGTTAAAGGTGTCTCTGGGCATATAGGGCTCCCTCAGTAGGGTAGGAAACTCAGGAGTCAAGGGCTGGTATTGGTGGGAGGACCCTGGATTTGTGGGGTTTAGGTGCTCTGCGTGTGAGAGACCATCTCTGCCTAATGTCCGGGAAGCAGCTGGAATTTTGGTTTTTAGATCAAGAGGCAGGTCAGGGTTATTGGTCTTGCTGTGATCATTATTTATAGGTGGGTCATATGAGAATCCAGGAGAACAGCTGAGACGAGTGCAGGAGAAAGGGGAAAGTGGGAAGAGGAGGGCCTTCAAATCCGAAGAGACTCCCAAAGGTGGAGCGGGAAGAGGTGCTGACCTGGGAACCCACGCCTGCGGTCAGGTGTTATTTTTAACTGGAAGTCCAGTGCCAGTGTTGACTTTGCACTCAATCCATCCTTTATTTTTGAAAAAGCTGCTCCACTTCCTCAGGTCTTAGAAAACTGTGGTTTAGGATTCCCCCATGTCCGCAGGGTGGCTCTAAAACTCAGGGATGTGGGTGGTCCCCTCTCTTACGGAAGTTGGATCAATTGGGGTTCAGAGGGCTCGTGCAGGAAACCTGAAGTGAATGTCGTCTCTGAGCTTTCATTTTTGTTTCCTTCATTTGCACAGTGCAACTGTTCACTGTCTCGGTCCCTGGAAACACCAGGACTGGGAAAGGCAGGAGCCGATTTCTTACTGTAAAGTTGTCGTCTTGGCAAGGTCTTTTGACATCTGTGGGTCTGGGTAAAATTTCAGTTTACTATGATTAATAAGGTCTGAACACTAAGGGAGAAAAAAAAATGTAGGAAGGATGACTATTTCTGCCCAAACGCACGTCTGTTTTCAAATCAGTGGAAGGTAGGAAGTCCCTTTAAAATTTCCATTTTGTGTGATATAAAGAGATTCCATTTCCTGGTTCTCCATCACCATGCTACCTGTCTGTCTATGAGACTGCTTTCTCTGAGGATATAGAAAAGATACAGAGAATCAGGTGCCCACTTAAACCTTTTCTGGGAAAATCAGTTATAGGAGATGTATGTAAAGGGAACTGATGAAGGTCACCGGGAAGTTTTCATTATTAATTCACTTGGCTTAGGAAGGAAGGTGGGACGGCATGAAATTTTCTCCCTCCTGATCAATTAAGCCCGACCTTTAAAACTGGCAGTGTTTAAAGGGTGGGTCTTTGATGGATGAGTGGAATGAAGTGATTATATTTCCACTTAAAACTTGAGGGTTATTGTTCCTTTATTCCAGCTTTTGTAAGAGCAGTGGTTTTTTTTTCCCTTCATAATCATAGTTTCAATTTTAGTTCATAGCATGAAATGGTTTCCCCAATAAAACATACCCTTTACCACGCTTTGAGGAAAGGTTCTCCTACTACACCTTGAAAACCACCCCAGATCGAATGTGAGCTGTGTCTCTTTCCCGTCTTGTGATTTGTAATGCAGCTTCTCTATGAACACAGAAGGGACACCACATTTTTATTTATTTTAATCAAAGTGTAGTTGATTTTAGGGATTCCTTGGTAGCTCTGTCGTGTTAGTTTCTGCTGTATAGCAAAGTGATTCAGTTTTATATACATGCGTGTATATATATGTATGTACACACACCACATATTCTTTTTCATATTATTTTCCATTATGATTTATTACAGGATGTTGAATATAGGTCCTTGTTGTTTATTTATTTTATATATATTAGTTTGTATCTACTAATCCCAAACTGCTTTTTAAAGATTTACTTTTTAATTTTTATTGAAGAAAAATTGTGAAATATGGTTGATTTACAGTGTTGCCTTAGTTTCAGGTGCACAGTGAAGTGATTCAGTTACACATATATGTATTTACAGGCTTCTTTTACATTCTCTTCATTATAGGCTATTACAAGATACTGAGCTGAGTTCCCCGTGCTATACTATACATCTCCCTATATAAGTAGGTCCTTGCCAGATTTTTATTTTACATGCAGGAATGTATATCTGTTCATCTCAAACTCCTAACTTATTCCTCCCCCTTCCCCTTCGGCAACCATAAATCTGTTTTCTATGTCTGCAGATCTGTTTCTGTTTCATAAATAAGTTTGTTTGTGCTCAGTTGCTTCAGTTGTGTCCGACTCTTTGCGACCCCAGGGACTGTAGCCCTCCAGGCTTCTCTGGGTTGCCATGCCCTCCTCCAGGGCATTTAACCTGGAGATCCTCACATCTCCCACATTGGCAGGCAGGTTCTTTTGGATACCAAATTTATCTCCTGAAAAACCTGTTTTTTTGTTTTTTTTTTTGTTTGTTTGTTTGCTTGTTTTAATTAGGGCTCTAATGGTTGGAGTAGGGCTTCCCTGGTGGCTCAGAGTTTAGAGGGTCTGCCTGCAATGCAGGAGACCTGGGTTCAATCCCTGGGTCGGGAAGATCCCCTGGAGAAGGAAATGGCAACCCACTTTAGTACTCTTGCCTGGAGAATCCCGTGGAGGGAGAAGCCTGGTAGGCCACAGTCCATGGGGTCGCAAAGAGTCAGACACGACTGAGTGGCTTCACTCACTCACTCAGTGGTTGGAGTAGAAAGATATGGATAATTTTTTTACAGAGCTGTTTTAATTACACTGCCCATATCTGCCTTATTGTAGACCCCTCCCTGCCCATGGGGAGGAGCCCTCTGTGGAGCAGTGTGTGTAAGAGCATCTTTAACCAAAGTAATCACCCTCCCAGACCTCAGAGAGCCAAGTAGAAATTCCTTGGCCTGGCATTTGGTGCTGTTTGCCCTCTGACTCTAGTTCACCCTCCTAGATTTTTCTACAGTTGGGTAGCTTTGCAGCACCTGTGTTCAACACTTGCTTATATCTCTCACTGGCCATGGAGAGACTCTCCTGAAACTGACTTCTGTGTGTTTTTGTTGAGAAAACCTTACCTTTTCAGATCAGTTCCCTGAATCAACCTGCCCCACCCCCAGTCTCCCAAAGGCATTTTGTTCTGCCATCGTAGTCTTTCCAGTGTTTCCTTGTTTCCTTTGTAGATTTGTGCTTTTTTTCCCCCCCTTCAAGACTGTGGGCTCAGAGAGCGCGGACCTTGCCCGCCTCATCCGCGTTCCCACGTTCAAGGACAGGCTCATGAACGTGGGCCAGTTGTTCACTAGGTTGAGTGGCATTGTTTGTACCAAGGAGCCCCACAGGGAGCCGACTGCATCCAGGGATCCCACTTGCCCCTCTCAGGAAGCCCGCAGAGCAGGCTGGGAATCGGGTCACATGACAGCCACGGCAGAGAAAGCATCTGTCTTTAGATTTTTCTGAGATTCTTGCAAGAGCTTCATATGACAGGCAACTGTCCTGTAACTCAGCTACCTTTGTTGAGAGGGGCAGCCTTCCGCCTGAGTGGCTCCTTTCTGCTTTTCCCCATTCAGCCTCCACACTGTTCTGCAAGAGTTGCTGTGGTCGTTTTGTCACTAAGTCATGTCAGACTCTTTGCAATCCCACGGACTGTGACCAGTTAGGTCCCTCTGCAAGAGGGAGGTGGGAAAAAGCAGCGCAACCCCTGATCCCCAGAGAAGAAAGCACATCCATTCCTGCTTTCTGAGCAAGACATAGAGACACATGCTTCGGTCTGTTGTAACAACTTGTGTAGGACATTATTGGAAAGAAAATAGACCAAGCTGCTTTTGTCACAGGGGTATGTGATGGTCCCTGTTTGTTCTTTGATGAATAACCATTACTCTCACATCTCCTCAATTCTGCTTAGAGGCTTCCTGGGTCTTGACCCTCATTTTGCTGCAATCACCCATAAATAGTACAATAAGCAACTTTTCCACCCTGTATGAGTTTCTGCCTCTAGCTTCATCTTTGCCCATCACCTGGTACATAATCTAATTTTAAAAATAATTGGCAAAATAATGTACTAAGCAAAGAACTCAGCGGAAGATTTCCCATTATTTAGCTTTGTTTCGGAGAGAACTCCATCCAGCCAGGTTTAACTGCTTCCACTCAGAGGCATGGACGCTCAGTTACTGCCTATTGTGTACTGAGGAACCGAAGAATCTCGTCGAGAGCTGATGCTAGGGCGGACATGACAAGGACAGTCCCTGGGGGCCACCGTGTCTCATTTTTGGAAAGGTTGAATGAGGCGAGCTGCCCTTACTTTAAACTCATTTCCCCCAAACATACATATGAGCCCTCTGGTGACATTCCTGATTCTCTAAGCTCAGAATAGCTGTCCCATTCTCAGAAATGGTGCCACAGCCCATCTGACTGGCCAAGCTGGAACTCTTGGGGTCTTTCTGCATCTCTCACACTCCCATGTCCAATCCATGGCCCCTTCCCTGAGATTCACCTCCTAGTCATCTTTGGGGTCTTCTCTCTTCTTTCCATCCCTGCTGCCGTGTTGGTTGGACTAGTGACTAGTCCATGCTGCCTGTCTAGTCTGCACCTGTAGACAGAGTGAGCTGTTGAGGCCCTGTCACTGCCCACCTGAAACCTTTCTGTGCCTTTCAGTTGCTCTTATAATAAAGAAAGTTCTTGGTTTCTTTTATCAGTATCTTATAATTTGCAGAGTACAGATCTTTTGCCTCCTTAGGTAGGTTTATTCCTTGGTTTTTTATTCTTTTTGATGCAATGGTACAAGGGATTGTTTCCTTCATTTCTCCTCCTTCTGATCTTTCATTGTTAGTGTGTAAAAATGCACCAGATTTCTGTGCATTAATTTTGTATCCTGCAACTTTACCGAAGTTATTGATGAACTCTAGTAGTTTTTTGGTAGCCTCTTTAGGATTTTCTATATATAATATCATGTCATCTGCAAACAGTGACAGTTTTACTTATTCTTTCCCAATTAGGATTTTATTTCTGTTTCATCTCTGCCTGCTATGGCTAGGACTTCCAAAACTATCTTGAATTAAAGGAGCGGGAGTGGGTGTTCTTGTCTTTTTCCTGACCTCAGAGGAAATGCTTTCACCTTTTACCATTGAATATGATGTTTGCTGTGGGTTTGTCATTTATGGGCTTTGTTATGTTGAAGTATGACCCCTCTATGGGCTTCCTAGGTGGTGCAGTGGTAAAGAATTCACCTGCCATTGCAGGAGACACAAGAGGTTTGGCTTTGATCCCTGTGTCGGGAAGATCCCCTGGAGTAGGAAATGGCAACCCACCCCAGTATTCTTGCCTGGAGAATTCCATGGACACAGGAGCCCAGTGGGCTACAGCCTATGAGGCCACAAGGAGTTGGACATGACTGCCGCACACATGTCCCCTATGTGTCCACTTTCTAGAGAGGTTTTTTTAAATCATGAATGGATGTTGAATCTTATATTAAAAAAAGGAAACAACCCGGAAAGTTCTGTGGGCTGAAAGGGCCTGAGAGCCCTGGTCCCGGGCTCCACCGCCTCCTCGCCCTTTCTGCTGCACCCCTGCTCGCCATGAGTCTCCTGCTACGGGGTCCTTGCAGGAGCGGATCCCTCTTCTTCAGCGTCAGCACTCATTTCCTCCTCCTTGAGTGACCTTGACTCAGTCTACAGATCCTGTTGGACCCGTGTGTTCCAGAGAAACCATCCCTGATCTCAAGACCGACCGCATCTCAGGCATCGGCGTCCCCCTTCCTCTCCTTTGCTGCTTTTGTCACAATCGTATCATACTCATCTGTATTTGATGAATATCTGTGCTCTCATCCAGACTGTAAGCTACACAAGAGCTTAGGTTTTGCTCGCTGGCCACTGTGCCAAGCCCTGGTGCTCTGTAAACAATTGCTGCAGGGATGAGCTGGCTGGTTGGAGGAAGGAGAGCCTGGGGGATCCGTTGGGACAGGGAGGCACACACATCATCGTGGCTGACATCCAAAGATTCTGAGGTCACACGCTGAGACACTGCGTCCAGGTCCCTTCCTGCTCTCTCTTCCTCCCGCTCGGACTTGATCCCACCCTCTCTCCGCCCCCATCTCCTTGATCTGCTTCCTCTGACATTATCACCGTCTCTCCTCCTGGGGTTGCTGGCCCCAGAGCCGTGAACCACAGCCGATGCCAAGGTCTGCATTGGGCTCGCATATTGGTATGATTTCAGGCTGCTTTAAATTAGAGAGGGTTATTGATTTCTACTTCCTTATTGTTGGTTGTATATCAAGAGCCCCCTCCCCATCCCCGCCCAAGATAAAAATAGCATTTACAAATAATTGTCAGAAGTGACACACTGCTTTCAAGGGTCGTGTATTATAGGGAAAGGACTGCAAATAGAAGGCCTTTCCCCCAAACTCTTGTGGGTCCTGCTGTACGGAATGCTGCTTGTTTTGATGAAATATTGTTAATAGGGCATGGAGAGAATAGCTTGGTTAAAAGCTAAAGTGGTAAATTTTTTTTTTGGAGTAGCTTTCGCACGCACCCAACTGGCCAAGTAAATAAAAGATTTTGAAAAGAAAAAAAAAGCATATAAACAAAGGCAATGTCAATTGAAAGTAACATATGGAATTAAATGTGATTTTGACACTTATTGTGTTTTTACTATCACACATGAGTCAGTGTCCAGCTTTCCGGCGCAGGAGGAATTTTTCTCTGGTAGCTGTTGTGTGACAGAGAGTATGAGCTGGAGTGAGGCAGAGTCTAAGGATCTGCAGGACGCACCTTTCAAACCAAGCAAAGCTGTCTACCCTCATCACTTATTTTACATCTCGGTAAAAATACCAGTGCTGGCTGTAAGCTGATTCTTCCAAAGCATCAGCTTGTGAATAAATAGCCTGAACTGCTTCCTTCTTTCTCTCTAGGTGGGGTCGCTGGCTGACAGCGTGCCCTGAGCTCAGGGAATGAAAGGCAGGAAGCCAGGAAGGACCTTTCTGGCTGAGAGAGAGCTCATCATGAGCACTGTCGTCAGGAAGCGAAAACCGGGGCCAACACCCCTCTCCAGCTTCTGAGGGGTGCAGGCCCCCGTCTCCTGGGGCGAACTGTACTCCTGTGTTTACTCAGGAGGCAGGTACGATCCTCTCCTCCTTCAAAGGAGCCATTGTTCTTTGAAGGGCCTTGGCTCAGGTCACATGCCTGCCTTGGCACCTGAGCAGCCCCTCTGTTTCCGGAACATTCTCCCCTGAGACTGGCATCTGACAATGCCAGCGTCCCACCTCTGCTGAGGGCAGAGCTCCGGAATCTTATTTGTAGAGCTTCAGCTGTGAACTTTCTGTTTTTCACAAACTACCTTGACCACAGAGGGCTGGGTTACATTCAAGTGGGGTCTGTGATTCTTTTTTTTTTTTTAATGGAACTCTTTCTGAAAATGGAATCTTATGGGAAGCTGCCAATTTGTCAAACAGAAGCAAAGGCGCTCTGGCTGAAGGGGGCCAGTGAGTACTCGGGCCCAGGTGGGCCCTCTTCCCTGAGAGATTCCAGAAGCCTGCTGGCATGTCGGAGGATGATTCAAAAGCTATCGTCCTCAAAGCTTGGAGGAGAGCGCAATTTGAATAGAAATTGATTGCTTTCTCTTTGAATGCTGAGACATCACGCAGTTAACCCGGAGCCCTGTGGAATGAGCAGGTTATCCCGGCGGGCAGTCCGTTTTAACCTAGAGACGTCCTCGCTTCCTCATTGATCTGCGCTCAGTTCCTAAATCCCTCTTTATTTTATGGTTCTCACGATTGTGATTATCTTAGCGCCTGTAGGCTGGAGCTGCAGCTCTGGGTTCTCCTGGGTGGAGGGCTGCGCTTCTGGCATCCCGCAAAGGGAGAGGAGGTGGAAATGTGCTCTGGGTTTTAACTGGAAGATGGGACGCGGCAAGAGTCCGTAATAGGACGGAGCTTTTAAAATTCCCTTCCCTTTCCGATATTAACTAGCTTGCCTTTAATGACCCTCGGCTCAGAGTTTCTTTTAGATCCTTCCCACCGGCCCTGGCAGGCCTCCAGCTACTTACTCAACTCCAAATGTGGCTTTCTCTAATGCCTGGCGTGTGCTTAAGTTTGATTTGTTCTTTTTATGGGACCGAGGAGCCGGCGATGAGGGCAACAAAACATTGAGACAGGCATCCTGGGAGGATGGCCGCGCCCGTTCCCGGGCAGCT
>SJXQ01012565.1:958267-982121 GCA_006408695.1 Aepyceros melampus
GGGGTGGGGTGGGGTGGGGGTGGCATCTGGGGGAAGGGACTCCACTTGTCCAGGTGGGGGAACGTGGTTTCTGAGCTGACGTGCCCTGTTGTTGTTCCGTCACTAAGTCATACCTGACTCTTTGCGACTGCATAGACTGCAGCTCGCCTGCCCTTCACTGTGTCCCAGTTTGCTCAGACTCATGTCCATTGAGTCGGTGATGCCATCCAACCATCACATCCTCTGTTGTCCCCTTCTCCTGCCTTCAGTCTTCCACAGCATCAAAGTCTTCTCTGATGAGTCGGTTCTTTGAGTTAGGTGGCCAAAGTATTGGAGCTTCAGCTTCAGCTTCAGTCCTTCCAATGAATATTCAGGGTTGATTTCCTTTAGGTTTGACTGGTTTGATATCCTTGTTTCCAAGGGACTCTCAAAACTCTTTTCCAGCACCACAATTCAAAAGCACCTCTTCTCAGCTTTCTATATGGCCCAACCCTCAACTTGTACATGACTACCAGAGGTGTCCTGAAAGTGAGTTATAATGGGGATCAAAGGATAATGTCCCTGCCTTTGGAGTCAAGCTTGGAATCTGTGTTCTGGGGTGAAATTAGGAGGCTTAAATATCCTAGCTATTCCACTGTTCATTCCTGGCCCTGTGATGAGTGAGTGAGCCCGGCTTCACAGCTGGTGAAGTGAGAATGGTTGGACCTCTTACACTGTTGCTGTGAGGAGCAGTTATAATAGACATTAAACACCAGTCCTAAACGTTAAATTTTAAAATTTTATTGTGGTAAAAACAACGTGAGATCTACCCTGCAAACAAATGTTTTAAGTATGCAGTGCGTTGCTGTTGACTACTGATATGAAGGTCAGTTTTTATTCCAATCCCAAAGAAAGGCAATGCCAAAGAATGCTCAAACTACCGCACAATTGCATTCATCTCACACGCTAGTAAAGTAATACTCAAAATTCTCCAAGCCAGGCTTCAGCAATACGTGAACTGTGAACTCCCTTATGTTCAAGCTGGTTTTAGAAAAGGCAGAGGAACCAGAGATCAAATTGCCAACATCCATTGGATCATGGGAAAAGCAAGAGAGTTCCAGAAAAACATCTATTTCTGCTTTATTGACTATGCCAAAGTCTTTGTGTGGATCACAATAAGCTGTGGAAAATTCTGAAAGAGATGGGAATACCAGACCACCTGACCTGCCTCTTGAGAAATCTGTATGCAGGTCAGGAAGCAACAGTTAGAACTGGACATGGAACAACAGACTGGTTCCAAATAGGAAAAGGAGTACATCAAGGCTGTATATTGTCACCCGCTTATTTAACTTCTATGCAGAGTACATCATGAGAAACGCTGGACTGGAAGAAACACAAGCTGGAATCAAGATTGCTGGGAGAAATATCAATAACCTCAGATATGCAGATGACACCACCCTTATGGCAAAAACATCTGCTTTCTTGACTATGCCAAAGCCTTTGTGTGGATCACAATAAACTGTGGACAGTTCTGAAAGAGATGGGAATACCAGACCACCTAACCTTCCTCTTGAGAAATCTGTATGCAGGTCAGGAAGCAACAGTTAGAACTGGACACGGAAAAACAGACTGGTTCCAAATAGGAAAAGGAGTAAGTTAAGGCTGTATATTGTCACCCTGCTTATTTAACTTCTATGCAGAGTACATCATGAGAAATGCTGGACTTGAAGAAACACAAGCTGGAATCAAGATTGCCAGGAGAAATATCAATAACCTCAGATATGCAGATGACACCACCCTTATGGCAGAAAGTGAAGAGGAACTAAAAAGCCTCTTGATGAAAGTGAAAGAGGAGAGTGAATAAGTTGGCTTAAAGCTCAACATTCAGAAAACGAAGATCATGGCATCTGGCCCCATCACTTCATGGGAAAGAGATGGGGAAACAGTGGAAACAGTGTCAGACTTTATTTTTTTGGCTCCAAAATCAGTGCAGATGGTGACTGCAGTCATGAAATTAAAAGACGCTTACTCCTTGGAAGAAAAGTTATGACCAACCAAATAGTATATTCAAAAGCAGAGACGTTACTTTGCCGACTAAGGTCCGTCTAGTCAAGGCTATGGTTTTTCCTGTGGTTATGTATGGATGTGAGACTTGGACTGTTAAGAAGGCTGAGTGCTGAAGAATTGATGCTTTTGAAGTGTGGTGTTGGAGAAGACTCTTGAGAGTCCCTTGGGCTGCAAGGAGATCCAACCAGTCCATTCTGAAGGGGATCAACCCTAGGATTTCTTTGGAAGGAATGATGCTAAAGCTGAAACTCTCGTACTTTGGCCACCTCATGCAAAGAGTTGACTCATTGAAAAAGACCCTGATGCTGGGAGGGATTGGGGGCAGGAGGAGAAGGAGACAACCGAGGATGAGATGGCTGGATGGCATCATGGACTTGATGAATGTGATTCTGAGTGAACTCCGGGAGTTGGTGATGGACAGGGAGCCTGGCGTGCTGAGATTCATGGGGTTGCAAAGAGTTGGACATGGCTGAGCGACTGAACTGAACGGAACTTCCTTAATCTGTTGGTTACTTTTCTTTCTTCAGAGCCATGTTTTGTATATAATTGTAAAAGCTGGAACTACTGAAAAGTGTCCAAGCATGGACTGTCTTGGGTCTTATAAATGTTGATCATAATATTCTAATCAGTTATTTGGAAACATTATAATGGAATTCTGTGGTTGTATTAATTGAACATGGTCCCATATTAGGAAGAGTATATTAACGTTTCTCTGTGCTTAATTCTGATCAACAGTGAGTTGAATGAAAAGCCTTAATACAGAATGAATTTTTAAATGGAATATTTATGTAAATTTCACTCCTAGACATAAAACACGTGTTCATTAATACATTTAAGTATTTGTAAAAATATCTAAAAAGATAATAGAAGAAAATATACTCAATTCTTATTACATCTATGGTAAGGGAGAGGAAATAGGTTTTTTTTAAGTACCCACTATTTACTGTAAAATAAGCAGAAAAAAATTTCAGAGCTTATAGAGGTTGGTTCTAGTGGACCAGTAATCTAGAGCAAAAAGGATTTAAATTTTTTGTGATGCCTTATCTTCTTATTCAAAAGAAATGAAACAAGCATCATGTTGCAGCTCAATTCTGGATATTGGGTGTTTATTATTCTTTGTGCTTACTGCTTTTACAGCATTTCCTAAAATATACATACATGCATACACAATCTCATACACAGCTTAGAGAATCTCAAGTGCTATTTGCTGTTTCTTTTAGAATCCAAATAGCTTTAGAATGAAATTGACATAAAGCATCAAAAATTTATATAAAGCATCAAAAAAATTACACAAACAGATGTTTTGATGAGTATTAATAAAAATTCTCCTACTAGGTCATATGTTAATAAAATAACTTCATTATTATAAGAATATGTTTGTAGAAGATTATGACTTATTTTACTATAATTCACAAATTTTCCAATTCACCTATAAATGGTGTTTAAATATAAGTATATAAAGTCCTTACACAAGAGATTCCTGCATGAGATGGCATGCAATTATGTAGGACCCTTAAGAGCCACTGCTTACCACTAATAGGATATCATGGATTTGGAAAAAAGAGGAGAGAGAACCTAACTTTTCTGTTAGAGAAATTAGAAATGAGGGAGAGGAAGAGTAAGATTTTGCTTTTGGAAAATCACTGAAAAGAATTTTTAATGTATATTACTGCTTAAAACGAATGTCTTTTCCCCAGTTTTTTAAGCTTGCCTGTTAGCTCCTTTACAGTAACTAGAGACCCAACTTAGATTTATTTCCGGATACCCCAAACTGTGTTTACTCATGAAATGAGACAACTGGGTGGAAATTAAATCAGATGTGTAGGCTCCCAAAGCAAAAAGAAAGCCCTCTCTCATTGCTCTGTTTCAGGAGGGAGGGGGTGTTATATGATTTGGTGACCATTGCCTGTAGCGTGTTTTCTTTCTTTATCTTTGTATTTTGACTGAATATAACAGCAGTTTTCATATAGGTCAAATACATTGTAATTTATTGAAGGCTGTCATAAGTTTTGACAGAGTAGATAGCATATGATCAAGTGAGGTTTTTCTCAGTTCCACCATGGATTTATTTCATTGAAAAATGACTTCTCTGGGGTTTTCTTGACAATTTCTTCCCATTAACCTCAAGCCATGCCTCCCCTTTTAGACCCAAGCCATCAGCTTCTGTGTCGGTCTTTACGGATAAGATTAGGACATAGCAGCCTACAACCCAAGGATAAGCATTTTCTTATTTGATAAGACAATTCCAGGTGGCATTTGGCCCTAGATATTTGGATATTTCCTTAGGGTAATACTGAAAAAAATTCTGGTAATTTGAACTAGTAAATCCTGAGATTATTGCTTATGGCAGACAGCCTCAAGCCCTTCAAGGTGCCAGCCACCCATTCTTCCTGAGTCATTAAATCATGTTGCTATGGCATCCCAGCGGGGTTACTTCTGTTGATTTGTAAAGGACTTTCTATGTACTGTTTAATAACTTCAGATCCTTCTCGATTGGGCGCAGATGTGCCTGCTTCTGATTCAAGCAGCCTTCACCAGGTCTCTGTCTGGCAGAGCTTTCGTCTCACTGGCAGAATAAGTTTTCTTCCAGGTCTCTGACCCAGAGCAGATCAAAGGACAGGTGTCTAGTCAGTGCACATTAGAATAAGTGAATTACTTTGTGCAGCATATTTATAGATGCCAGTATCACACCTGCTTCAAATTTGCTTATTCTTGTCTCCTGGTGATTCGCTCTGGCCTCAATTGCTTTAGGCTTTATTTGTTCAAAGCCAGATACCCTCACTTTACAGTTGGACTTTTTGCCATGTTATTATCCAGCGATTTTCTCTGTTGAAACTCATTTTTATTTCCTGGCCTTATTTTTATTTTGTCATTGAATTTTATCTTTGGCTTAAGTATAAAATATATTCAAAGTGAATAGAAAATTACTTTTTCTTTAGTTAGAGTTCCATGAACAAAGGGCTTATATAGACCATAGGACACATTCAGAAAAGTGTGTTTAACAGAGCAGAGACGCATATGAATGATATTTGATCAAATCCACTTGTGGTTTTATTCACCCATCAGTATTTAATATTGGAAGAATTATTGGCAACTGCCTTATTTTTAAAGAAACAGATATATAATAAAACTAACTGAAACTGTTCCGATGAGAAAAATATGATATTTTAAAAACCCATATTGAAGGAGTTAAGTACATCATTGGCCTATAAAGTGACGAAATATTGAAAATAACATTTCAGAACTGAATTTAAACTCACGCACCTTGTATCTAGTGCTTTGTTTTGGTTTCCAGAAGTGGTCCTTCTTAATCCACAGAGAACATTTCAGACAATGATTACAGTGATATTAAGATTATGAAGGAAATGAATACATAAACTATAAATGTCATAGGGGAAAAGCTCCTAGTTTTTCAACAACAGGTTATAAACACATTTTTTAAGACACAGCATCAAAAGGCCAAATTTAACAAAGCAGAAGGTATTTCTAGAAGCATATACTAAGTAGCAACAAAAGGCAAGCTGATGAATAATTGTGGTAATGTGAAAATTTTAATAACCCATAAATTAACACTACATTGTATTTATTAACATGGCAATGGCACCCCACTCCAGTACTCTTGCCTGGAAAATCCCATGGATGCAGGAGCCTGGTAGGCCGCAGTCCATGGGGTCGCTAAGAGTCGGATACAACTGAGCAATTTCACTTTCACTTTTCACTTTCATGCATTAGAGAAGGAAATGGCAACCCACTCCAGTCTTCTTGCCTGGAGAATCCCAGGGACAGGGGACTCTGGTGGGCTGCTGCCTATGGGGTCACACAGAGTCAGACAGGACTGAAGTGACTTAGCAGCAGCAGTGTAGTAAAACATAAAAACATTTCAAAAGTTCAAGCTAGTGATTCTTTTTGGGGACGCAGGGAGCCCAGTGAGATCAGAGAGGGTCTGATGGAGGCTTGCCCTGATTTTGTATGACCTTGTTATTATGAAAAAGTTAAATAAGAAAAAAAAATAACTGTTCGATACAAATATGGATAGCAAATATTTTTAAGTTGAAAGCAAATAATGAAAAGAAGTCAGTTGTTTAAAGGAAAGCTGGCAATTGTAGTCATTTTTAAGATTCTGGCAAAATGTTGGTGTACATTAAATAAAGCAAGTTTATATCAAAACACAAACTTTGTGCCCTGTTGATCCAAACACACACCACAATAATGGCAGATTTATAGTTAGAATTAAGAATGGTTTTTTATATATTGTTGTTGTTCAGTTGCTAAGTTGTGTCCCATCCTTTGTGACCCCATGGACTGCAGCACTCTTGGTTTCCTTATCCTTCATTCTCTCCTGGAATTAGCTCAAACTCATGTCCACTGAGTCAGTAATGCCATCCAACCATCTCATCCTCTGTTGTCCCTTTCTCATCCTCCTTTCTATGTTTCCTGGCATCAGAGTCTTTTCCAATGAGTCAGCTCTTCACACCAGGTGGCCAAAGTATTGGAGCTTCAGCTTCAGCATCTTCCTTCCATGGAATATTCAGGGCTCAGTTGTGTCCGACTCTTTGCAGCCCCATGGACTGGGGCTTGCCAGGCTCTTCTGTCCACGGAATTCTCTAGGCAAGAATACTGGAGCAGGTTGCCATTTCCTTCTCCAGGAGGTCTTCCTGACCCAGGGATTGAACCCAGGTCTCCTGCATTGCAGGCAGACTCTGTACTGTGTAAGCCACCAGGGAAGCTGTTTTATATATACATTGTTTGACTGCTCTGGGTCTTCATTCCTGCAGTTTTCTCTAGGTGCGGCACATGGGCTTCTCATCGTGGTGGCTTCTCTTGTTACTGAGCACAGGCTCTAGGCACTCAGGCTTCAGTAGCTGCAGCCTGCGGGCTCAGTTGCTCCGTGGTATGAAGAATCTTCCCAGGCCAAGGATCGAACCTGTGTCCCCTGTTTTGGCAGGCAGTTTCTGATCCACTGTACCACCGCAAAGTCCAAATTAAGTACTTTTTTTGTTTTCTATTTTCTGAAAGTGACCCTGAGCTCAGTTTTTATGTGCAGCTGGAAGGATAATTTGGGGACCTTTCTTCTGGTTGTTTTCTTGTGACACTAGTTGAGTCACTTTTGACTCGTTTTGAAAAACCAAGAGCAATACTAAAAAGAAATGGCAACTCTCCATCCTTTAAAGTGAAGTGGAACCGGTACACTAAAATGCATACATCCTGGTTTGCTCAGGGTAACCTTAGTTTTATACCCATTGTCTCAGCATAATTATTAATAGCTCCCCTTTCACTCTCAACAGTGACTTGCTTTGAATGATAAAAGGTAATGGTTAATCTAGTTATAACCCACTGAGGAAGTGAGTTGGCTTAATAAAACAGAAAAAGGGGAAATTCCAACTATCATTTGCCAAGTTGCCCCAACAAATCTTTTAGAATTTCTCTCCTCTCTGAAACTTGCTCTTCTGTCCATAATATTCCCAAACATTTAACATATTGTCACTCAAATTTAAAATATTCAAACCAGATGTCTTTTTGATAGCCCTTTAAAATTTTCAAATTTTGTCACTATTTTCCTAGTGAACATCTTTAAGTCATCCAAAAATAAAAGCTCAACTAGTCACTGAATTGTAAAGTGAAGTGGTAGTCACTCAGTCATGTCCAACTCTTTGTAACTCCATGGACTGTAGCCCACCAGGCTCCTCTGTCCGTGGAATTCTCCAGGCAAGAAGACTGGAGTGGGTTGCCATTTTCTTCTCCAGGGGATCTTCCTGGCCCATGAATCAAGCCTGGGTCTCCCGCATAGTGGGCAGATTCTTCACAATCTAAGCCGTCTAAGTGAATGCTGGAGACCATGTCACTTCTTGGGAAGATGAAGCTGGTTTGAGACCTTTGGTCAAATAACCCAGTGGAGTGTGGGTTTCACTTTTCAGCTCATGAGCTTGGTGCCAGGTAGCTGTATTCTTTGTTCAAAACAAGACAGCCATACTCATACTGGTAATTCTAAAGGATGAGGTAGTGAAGCTATGCAATAGAAGGAACTATGAGCTGGACTAATCTAGATTTTGGAGAAGGCAATGGCAACCCACTCTAGTCCTCTTGCCTGGAAAATCCCATGGACGGAGGAGCCTGGTGGGCTGCAATCCATGGGGTCGCGAAGAGTCGGACATGACTGAGTGACTTCACTTTCACTTTTCACTTTGATGCATTGGAGAAGGAAATGGCAACCCACTCCAGTGTTCTTGCCTGGAGAATCCCAGGGACCGGGGAGCCTGGTGGGCTGCCGTCTATGGGGTCGCACAGAGTTGGACATGACTGAAGCGACTTAGCAGCAGCAGCAATCTAGATTTTACTGATCCAGCTCATCTTTTATGGATTTTAAAATCTTATCTAATACACTCTCTCAGGGCAACCTGAGAGGCAGGAAGGACTGAGAAGATGGGTAAATTCAACACGGTTGTTCTGAGTATGATTCTTATTTCTCCCTTTGCCTTGCACTATGCTAATCCACCCCCCTCACTCCCCCCACCCCCCCACCCCCCAAAAAAAATGAACACTAAAGGAGAGAAATAAACCAGAGTGAAATAGAACCTCAACCCAAGTAAATCTCCTCTCATTGCTACTGAGAGGCTTTTAAAGGTATCAGTATGCATTCTCAGACCAAGGGTCACTTCCTATCTCAACACTCTGGAGTTTGGGGTCAAAGTGCCTTCAATACTCCCTGAGTTGATTCTGGGGGCACCTAAGGACCTTTCTACACTGTGACTGGGAGATGATCTATAAATCAATAGTCAGTTGCATCATATGATAATCTGCTGTTGCAATAAAACGATATTTCTAGATTGAATAGCAGGAAGTATCGTCCATCTATAACTCTTCTCCCTCTGTTTAATGGTTCCTGTGGGTCATATAACTGCTCCAACCCCACCCCCGTGCCCTAATATTGTTACTGATGTAAAGCTAAGTCCACCACGGAAGGAACAGCTAGAACCAACAATACTGATTCGGTTTGGCTTGTTTGTTTTTAAAGGCTGTATTTAAAGACTCATTAATTGCTGGATTCTGAATATCCAGTGTCCTTAGTGTCCAAAAACTCGTCTGAGTTATACAATTCTTCTTAAATATGTTGAGTAGCTGTCTCATCTCCATTTCCATGCTGGAATCTCTGGTCTGGCCTTCATCACTTCACATCTTAGTACTGCAAACCACCAGTTCCTGTTTCCCAAATGTTTTCTCCATCAAAGCTACTCTACATATCTTATTTCCCTGCTTAAGCATTAATTGAAATGCCTTTGCCTTTAGGTTGACACTTCAACCTGCCCATCAAAAATTAGTCTTTCTTTGATGGATCTTTCACCACTGCCCTATGCAAGCTTTCCATTCAAGCCAACTTGCCTCATCATTGCCCCTCAAAATACATATTTTGCCCATGCTCATTTCTTATCTTTGAACCCAATATCCCTCCTCTTTCTCCTTTCATCCTCCATTTCCCCCCCACCCCTTTTAAGTCTTATCCATTTTAGAGTATCTTCTCTGTAAAGGATTCTCTGATCATCTCAGCCCATATCTCAGCTTCTATCGACCTTGTTGCTGATGTCACTTAGCCAGGCTATATGTGACCTTATCTGTGTACCTCTGAGGGGCCATGTGAGTTCCTTGGGGCCAGGATTGTGTCCGGTTGTTCCTGGAACACCCTGGCATGCACACAATTTCTGAGTTAATGAATAAAAATCTCACACTTAGCCGCTTCTCCAGTCAAGTGTAATCAATGTTTTTATTCACTGCACTTGTTCATCCTTTATATTTCTTGTATCAACTGCCGCAGACAGACCCCAGTCCGGTCTTCCTTTGGTATGTATCATCAGGCTTCACCTGTGAAAGTACAGATGTGCTTCAAGAAATCCGGGGTTGATGTCCTGGAGTTGAAGGTGCCTTGCAGAGGCCTGCAGAGAGGTGCACAGAATTTCCTTTGTTCCTGTCTGACCTCTCCTCTCCCATCTCTCAGACCAGAGTGGTAGCTCCCCTCTTCCTCAAACCTATTAACAAGGTTGCTGCCTCAGGGCTCTCACACTGGCTGCTCCCTTGACTGGAACATTCAGTGCCCATTATTCTAATAGCCTATCCTTCGCCTCCTTCAGACCTTGGCTCAAATCTCACCTTCCCACCTCCCTGTCTAAAATCACACTAGCACCCACTCTCACTCCTCATTGTCCCGATTTCCTTTTTTCCTTGACATGGATCACCTTCCAGCCACTATGTGTATAGCTAATCTTGCTCATTCTGGTCTGTAATTCAACTCTGAGTTCCATGAGGGGAAGGATTTTTGTCGGATTTTTTTTTTCTTTTTTGCTGTGTCTCTAGTGCCCACCTAGGCATTGAAAAAAATAGCTTTTCAAAATGAAAAAAAGAAATGAAAAGAGATTTGTAAATAGTTGTAAGTCTCCTAGCCTTTTTTGAAAAGTCTTCTTTCCAAAGAGGGAAATAGGGTATTTTTTATGCTTTTCCCTTGACTCTGGGAACAATGTGGATTTTCCAGTATTCCTAGGAAAATAGTAATTAGATTGATTAAATGTTAATATTTTGCTTTAATAAAAACTAAGATGTCCATTATAGGGGAGATTCAGAGCTGCTGTAAGAGGCGCTTTCTGAGGAATGCCAGGAGAGCAAATATCACCCTGCTTTGCAAGGGAATCTGGGCTCTCGGCAGAGCCCTGGCCTCTTCCTTGGGGGTGGCATGGACCTGCAGGTCACTCTGCTGCTCCAGATTAAGAGAAAAATCAACTCATAGTGTCATGATCTGGTCCAAATAGGAGAAAAGTGTATAGTTTGTTATAAATGTAAATTATGAGAGGATCTAGACTGTCCCCAGCGTGTGCATGAAGGGAGCTGCAGGTTAATGAGTCCAGGCGGCAGTGGCCTCCTGCTCCCAGAACTACAGTCTGCCTGCCAACCTTTGCTTCTTTACAGCTGGAAAAGGGATCCAGTAGGCATTGTTTTAGTAAATGATTTTTTATAGTTATAAGAGTGAGAATTCGCTGTTCGTAAAACTGGTAACTGCGGAAAAGCACAAAAGCAAAAACTTTCCTCTCAGAAACCCACATATATTTACTATTAATATTTTTGTACATGCCCTCTCAATAATGTTAAGCTTGAGATTCTTTCCTCATAATTTTAATTTTGTGTAATCCAACTAATATATTTGAGTCTGGGTGAAAATAGGACTTCAGTAATATGTTTGTATTACAGGTGCTAGAACAGCGTAAAACAGTGACACATAGGGCATTTAAAATCATTTTACCAAAAGGAATTAGTATTTAAATAGCTAGAATAACAGCTTTTCTGAAACTTGGGTGAGAAATAACATGAGTGTTCTTGAAGAGATTTCACAGTCATTTAGGATATAAGTGTTATAATTCTGAACCATTTGTTAAGGATTATTTTGACTTAAAGCTGAGTTAAGGATTACTTTGCTTATAAATTTGCAGTATAATCCTTGTTTAGTAGGGTTTAAAAAATATGTGATATTGAACAAAAAATTGAATCCTCAAAAGACTCTTCAGACCTAACTTTTCATAAATCCCCTAACTGCATTATCTAGAGTGTATCAGGTGATGTGACATCCTTATTAAGATGAAGTAACGGAATCACCGGAATTGTAGACTGGCTAAAGAAAATGAGTAACATGGAAAAATACTAGAAGCTTGCTCTGGAAAGGCCTGTTTGCACAGAATTAACTGAAATATGGAGAGAGAAAACTTTCTTCTTCTCAAGGTCCACACGTCCTCAAGGCATGACAGTGAGTAGAGAGTGAACTACAGGAAAGACATGGGATGAGGGTTCTGGAAAGAAGCATTGGTAGCTCACGCTAGGGTTAACCACAGCTGTCAGAATCAATGGAAATATGAAATAGCTCTCGCAGGAAACTTCTGACCTCCATCTTGAAAGTATTGCAACCAAGAACTCCACATAGTAACTGCTCATCTATTTTTGATGATGCTATAAAATTGACAGGCTGCGCACATCCCACTTGATTTTGCAAGTGATGGAAGGACCCAGTTTTCTCCTTGGTAACTAACGTTCTTATATAGTCCATGCTACCAATAGTTGGATTACTTTAATCGATTGGTGGTTCTCCTTGGAACTTGATTCCTGCCGTTTGTTTTACCAACTCTTGAGTGAAAATTGATGGGGGCTGTTGGATGCCTTCTCATCACTTAGGACTGGATGGTCATTTGTGGTGGAGGCTGTGGTACCCCAGCAGTCCTCACTGTATTCATTGCAATCTACCATTTCCTTTATAGTTTTCAGAGCCCTGGGGTTTAGAAACAAACTGATATGACCCAAATGGTTGATTTGGGGCATAATACTTCATAGCTCTCATGCTGCCTTTTCCTAACAGCATGATTTTCTTTTATTCTTTTTTGTTTTATTATTAACAGTACCATGGTGGACAGACAGGTGTCTTTTTGTTTTCTTTTGTTCTGAGAAGCAGATAGTGGAGAAAACTGTCCATTGATTCTAGGTATATATGTGTTAACCCACAGCAGAAATTGTCAGTACAGCTTAGAGAATTGCCTATCACTTGAAGAAATTATGAATCATTAGCTATTCAGAGCTCTCTTATGCAGGAGGCGGGGATTCGGGTTCTCTGAAAGGGTTTAGTTTAAAATATAGTTTTATACTGACTTGGTGAAAAAAAATTTTTTTCAAAAAGATCCCGATCAAGGACATAGAGATCAGGAAAGAAGTGCTGAGGAAGGAAAATAAAAATTTTGCCTTTAAAAAGACTATAATTAAAACTCTTTAAAAAAGAAAGAAAAATCCTCTGGAATTTTTCCAATTTTGAATGGACAGCCTGGCCCAGGAGGTTGCATCTAAACTTCTCAAGATGTTCTTACCACCATTTACATTCTTGCTTCGACCAAACCCATCTTTTGTCACACGGAGCAGTGAGGGAATTGCACTTGAGCAGGCACTAATCCGCTGATTGACACCCCTAGGATGTAAATGTGTGACATTTCCTGCACTCCTTGAGGACTTCTCCTTAAATGCATTGAGGAGAATGGGGTTAAAGTTTGAAGTCATTAAAAGTTAAAGCAAAGACCCATTTTCCTGCCTTGTGTATTTCTTTCTTTTTTTTTTTTTTTTTTGAGGACCGATGCTTTTTTATTTATTTATTTTTGCCACTTTTTTTCTTTAATTGAAGGATAATTGCTTTACAGAATTTTGTGGTTTTCTGTCAGACGTCAACAAGAATCAGCCATAGGTACACCCATGCCCACTTTTTTTTTTAAGTTAACATTTTTTGAATGGCCATGACCTGTGGTATATGGGATTTTAGTTCCCCAGCCAGGGATCTGACTTTCACAGCTGCCTTGAAGTATATGTTTTCTCCTCTTACAAATGAGGAAACTCAGTCTCAGAGAGGTTTAAGTAATCTTCCCATGCTTACTGCTAGGCAATAAACCTAAAGCCTATTGTGTTTCACAAAGAAAATTGCTGCGAAGAACCTACTGCCCATTGGGGTAAATTACTGCTCTCTTTCTCCGCATAGTCCTAGTCATCATCACGGCTGTGCTCTTCTGCAGCCCATGGCCCTTTGGGTAGGGGCACTATATTGGTAATTTTATGACTTGCTGTCCTGATGCAATGATGCCACATCAGAACAATGAGCAGCTCTGAGGGAAAAGATGGCTCATCTGATGACAAGTTCTCATTGGGCAAGAATCCCATATAGTCCACAATGTTAGCACCCAATGCCTGCATCTAAAATTTTTTTTTAAAGGCAAAAAAAAAAAAAAAAAACTGTTGGTGATTTCAGTTATTGAGAAATGCAGAGATGCAATGTTGATCCGTTTGTGAGACTGCCAGTAGAAATGGACACTAGGTGTGTAGGCAGCCTAGTAGAGTTTTATATTTAGCCAAATGCATGTTTTCATACACGGTGTCCATTATTTCTTCATGAGGAAAAGACTGAACATCTATTTCTTCATGAGGAAAAGGCTGAACTGTTAATTTTGATTTTTTAAAAAACACTTTATCCTAAATATGTGATTATCACTTAAAATATTTATCAAAGTAGCATCTGCCAGAAAGGGAAAAAAAATCAAATAACCAAAAAAAAAAAAAAAAAGACTTTTTTTTTTTTTAAGAGGAAACAGAAATCTGTTGTGAAAGTTCTGGCTAAATTAAATAATAGAGTCTCTACATTAAAACACCAGTATACCCAAGTAAGTCCTCCTGCTTTCACTTACTCTTGCTGCACTTGGCATTTGGATAGAAAGTAATATTTGTTCTCATGAAATATATAAGCCATAAAACCCTGATGTTGGCTTAGGTGTAAACAAACTTCATACTTAGTTCACTGAAGCCTTTGAGGAGAAATGAGCAAAGGTTGTGTAAGCTTCTGTACCACTGTCTCATGTTTCCTTGAAACTTCTGGGCAGAACTCTACGAGATGGTCTATAAATCCTAAATAGACTTATAATTTAAAATGTTTTTAAAGTCAATAAAACCATATATTTTAAAAAATCTTTATTCAAAAAGGAAAGACTAGAACCAAATTTTAAGGACCTGATTTTTAAGGACAAAATGAGCACTTTTGACAAAAGAAAACTAGTAGAAATCACTTTGATTAAAAGTATTTTGTACCCCAAACCAACCAAAATATAGGAGCTGCTTTAAAAAATTAACTCCTCCTCTATCCACCGTAAGTTTTAAATTATTATTTCTTAATGCAGTTTAAGTAGCTACACAGACAAGGCAAGGCCAAGTGTCTCTGCTGTGACGTTAGTGACAGGCGCACTAAGAAACACATTCAAGTATGTTTGCAGAATGAGAAGTGTCAGAGGCAGCTGGGCTTGCAAAACCTTCCGGAAGTCTTTTATTGTTTCCTGTATTGGATCAAGTCCAAAAGTGAGGATAATTACCCTCTATAACTGCCAAGGTTTCAGGCTATTCAGAAAACCCTGATCTTGTAGTAGGAAAGAAATATGGGCCAAGGTATAAGAATAGTGATTGGATTTTAAAAAGAATATTTTCAAGGAGCAATTTTCTCAAAAGTGGTCCTTTTGCTTTGACTAACAGAATGCAAAGTAGAGAACCAACCTTTCAAAACCACAGACAATAGAAAGAGGAAATCAGACTTATCCACTCCTAGGCTCCCCTAGTAATCGAAGAGCTGAGAATTTCAGTCAGGCTTCATTGGGGCTTTTATTTAAGTAATTCCTGAAAGCCTTTGCTGGGACAGGGAAACAGAAGTAGATCTCAATGTTGCATGGGAAATTTTTATTGTCCTGGAAGCTCCTTATTTTCCAAAATTTTTAAAGATTACCCTGATTTAAAATGAACAGATCCCCTTTGTTTAGAATAGAGAAGAAATGATAGGTTTTGCTCTAAATTTCCAAACTTAATAACCAGATCAGATGGTATATGCTGGTTACTTTATCTACACTGTTGTATTCATCCTTACAACAGAAAATACTCTCCTAGGGAGGTCACATTTTTCCAGATGAGATGAGTTCTTTGGATATTTCAACTAATTTAGAACTTTCATAATT
Source organism: Aepyceros melampus (assembly GCA_006408695.1). Taxonomy (NCBI): domain Eukaryota; kingdom Metazoa; phylum Chordata; class Mammalia; order Artiodactyla; family Bovidae; genus Aepyceros; species Aepyceros melampus. Next base: position 973,834 of record SJXQ01012565.1, read on the forward strand.
CAAAAGCATTTTCCCACAGGAATAATTTTAAACACAACAAATATATACTAAGAGTAACTTTTCATCATATCTAACTTTTGTTTCTTCATTTGAAAGTTCTTGGTTTCTAACACATTTTTCTGTTCTACCACTAACCCCTCCACTTAATGACTACTCAAATAGCATTGTTTAATTTAGCAACAATGATTGTTAAACTAACAGCCCCCAGTAGTCACCAAAATCACCACTAAGACTTCTGAGGTACCTGAACGAAAGAGTGGTTCAAAAGATAATGACCAAAGCTCTGGGTATTTCTGTTCCTCATTGATGTGGTGTGCCTGTGGGCAACACTGTAAAGGTAGTTTAAATCAGGTCCAACAGCTTTGAGATTGTATGATTCTTGAGTGTATTTTAGATGTGGGGGATTCATATTCCTTCAAATTTCACATATTAGGTTCATCCTGATTGATATCATATAATACATCAGTATTTCACAATGTCATGATCCAAATCTATGTAAAATGCATCTATGTTGCTATTTTGCTTAGAGTGATGCAGAAATTTACCTCACGGCTTATAGGTGACAGGACCACATTTAGTTGGTCTGACTCAAAAACCCATACTGTCTGCTCAATGCCATGCTGCTCACATAACTGAGAAAATCAGAAATAAAAGTCTTCATTCCAGAAAGACTTTGTGAGTAGCTTACATAAGAGGGGGAATATGATTTTATGAGCCAGGGAAGGAGGAGAAACGACTGTTTCTTAAACTGCATCAAAATATCTATTAAAATTTCCCAGTTCTGGGTCTTTCTCCAAAGCTATTAAATTGGCGCCTCTGGTGGTAGAGCTTGGAAATCTGCATTTTTATTGACCTCCATGGTTTACTGTCATTAAAATTACTGTGTAATTTCAGGGCTCTTAAGACATCACCCTATCCCCTAACCTGAAATCTAGATAACTACCTCCCTACACACACACACACACACACACACACACAGCCCTACACACACACTGGCAATAGAACAGCAAAAGGCTTTCAGAAGATGTTCAGTGTGTGGTGAGCTGCCCTACAAGGGTGACAAGACTGACTGCCCACGCCAGCACGCTTGATCCTTACTCACACATTTCTTGCTGTGCCTTTGCCTTTCCACAGACTTTCTCCAGCACCATGGAGTATTCACTCAGGTGTGTTATATCATAGTCAGCTTCCGGTCGACCAAAAGCCATCTTGGCAGAGCCAGGGGAGGCAAAGCCAGCCGCCCCCCAGCAGTGTCTCAGACCTCCACTATGACTTCCTGTGAGAGAAATCTCTCCCTAATTCTGATTCCTCCACCCTACTCCCTCCGCTCAACATGCACACATGATTTGCCAGGTCTTGAGTTCCTGTTCCATTATCGGTCTGCGTTTTCTCTCTTGGCTGCCCCATCTGGCCTCACACTCAACACTACCTGAACCTGTTTAATGGAAAATGTTCACAGCTAGTCCCTGAACTCAACATTTCACCATGGGGAATATATTGCAAGGAAATAAAGTCAAACAAGGAGAGGCTTCCTGTGTAATGATATTTATGGCAGCATTATTGGCACTTAAATAAGCAATATAGAAAGAAAGAAAGAAGGGAGTGGTGAGTTACCGTGCAAACATCCGGTGGAATCATGATGCAGATATTAAATCGGGGGTTCAGGAAAACTGGGTAAATATGGGAAAATTGCTGATGATAAGTTGGAAATGTACTTAGGTAGGCTGCTCTGCTTGGGTACTCTAAGCTCAACTATGAATGGAAAGTGAACAAGACTGGAAGGTAATAAAAATTACAACCATTGTGTTATGTTTATAGGATCATGATTGGTCTTTTCCTCTGTATTTTATCTTTTTAATATAGCTTATCAAACTTTGCAATCAGGGTGGCCTGATTGCATCCTATTTACGAGGCTCAGTGGAGGGAGTAAGCTTTGACTTCACCCTCGTCAGGCAGCTCTCTGCCCAGGTGACAGCTCTAGTGGACCTTCCAGAAGCTTCCTCACTCCCTCTGCAGCAGTGCTTTGTTGCACCCCTGTGCTCTGACCTCTGGAAGTCAAAGTGTCCTAGGGCTCAGTTAGGTGCTCTGTTCCCCTCTATTTCAGCTCTCTCCCTAAGGGATCTCACCTTATTCAGCCCATGCTTAAATATCAGATGACTCTTATACTGAAGTGTCCAGCCCTAATCTCTTCCCTGAACTACAAATTTCCCTTCTCTAAAGATACATCTTCACTAAGAAGCACATCTTAACTTAGATGTGCGTATGGTAGGCGTCTCCTGTCTTATGTCCTTAAGCAGAGGTCGGATTTCCTCTCTGCCCATCCGAGAAGATCCTCTGGAGAAGGAAATGGCAACCCACTCCAGTACTATTGCCTGGAGAATCCCATGGACAGAGGAGCCTGGCAGGCTGCAGTCCATGGGGCCGCAAAGAGTTGGACACGACTGAGTGACTTCACTAGTTCACATGCCCCACTATGACTTAATTAACATGCAGATAAGTTAATTATTAGGTCGAGTCCTCTCTAGCTAAGTACCTGGCATCATTATCCATTCTTGTTCATCAGGCCAGAAATCTTAGTCTTCCTCCTTGATATTTGGCCCCACTCACAGTGGTCCAGGGCGTCCTCTTAGGTATACAGATTTGTCTGCTGCTTTCTGTTCATGTCTGCTGTGACCTTCTCCCTGGTGGATTTCTTACATAATGATAAATTATCATTTAATATTATTCATCATTACACATTAGTCTTCATTATATATGATTATCTTTTTAAAAAATTTGTTTATCTGACTGTATCAGGTCCTAGCTGTAACACCCATGATCTTGGTTAAGTCACGATGGATCTTTTGTGATATAGCTGGGGCTCATGGACTCCCTAGTTGTAGCCTGCAGGCTTAGTTTCTTTGAGACATGTGGGATCTTAGTTACCCAGTCAGGGATCGAACCCGAGTCCCCTGTATTGCAAGGTGGAGTCTTAACCACTGGACCACCAGGGAAGTCCCTATGATTAGCTGTTAATGTTACATTAATTATTGTGGGTGTCTCTGATTGTATTATAGTCTTTTCTTCGCACAGTGGTCTGAGTGATCATTAAAAACATGTTTCAACATTGTGTCACTCCCTTGCTTAAAATTCATCAATGTCTATGCAGTGCAGTTAGAATGAAGTACATTTTATGATGTTGATTGTTAATTTTTAATATTACTATCACTGTGACATATGAAACCCTCAAAGGCCTCCAGTGCTGGGCCTGTCCACCTGTTGAAGCTCATTTCCCTCCTGCCTCTGTCACCTCCCAGCCTCACACCACAAGCACGCACAGTTCACCCCTGCTCTGCTGTCGCCTGTCCCTATCATGTTCTTCTCCAGGTCTTGGCCAGAGTGGCTCCTTTTCATCAGTTCATATATCACTTTTTTTTTCTGTAAGCCTTTTTATTTGAGATATTCATATATATTCAGAAAAAAATGCACAATAATTAATGTAGAATGCAATGATTTTTCTTTTTAACAGAGTGAACTCACTTGTGTAATCTCCACCCCAAACAAAGTATAGAATGTTACCAGCACCTCAGAAGCTTCCCTCTGTCCCCCTTTCCAACTGTTGTCCCCCTTTCCAACTGTTATCTCTCCAAAAGTAACTACCAATCTGACTTTGCCTGTATTTGAACTTCACGTGAACAGGATCACACAGTGTATATCCTTCCGTGTCCAGATACTTTCATTCATTGCATTTGTGAGAATCACCATGTTTTGCATGGAGAAGTTGTTGCTTTGTTCTTCTTACTCTATAGTACTTCATTGGTTCATTTATTTTGCTCTATGGTAGGTTGACATTTGGTTTTCACTGTGTAGATATTATGAATAATGCTGTTGTGAACATTTGAATACCTGTCCTTTAGTGTGTACTCTGTTGGCATTTCTGCTCAGTTTTTACTTAAGAGAGGAATTGCTCAGTCAGAGGGTTTGGCTTAAATGTTTTCCAAAGAGTTTATACCAATTTAAGTTCTCACCAACAGCATGTGAAAATTCCAGTTGCTCGCCATTCTCTCCAACCGTTGAAATTGTCCCTTTCTCTTAGCTTTAGCAATTCTGTTGGGAGAATTAGTTGTTTCTTCTTTTGAAATAAGTCAGCTGCCTGGATGGATTAAATCTCCAGGAACATTTTTGTTTTTTCCTACTGATGTTTTGTGTTTGTCAGCAGATCATAGGAACTTTCACACCATGAGGAATAAAAAGGTAGTAGTATTTTTAAATGAATAACCTAGGTAGAAACAATCTGATAAAATTAAATTTTTGTAAAGGGATATACGTGCAATGATTTTACTTACATTGAGTGCCAGATTCTTGTCTCAGGATTCAAGTAAGTATTATGAACTCTGATATTTACATGTAACAATACCAATGGGTTCCTTAATCTGAAATTTCTATGAACCTGCTAAGAGGGTTTGTTGATAATGGTCGAGTCCATTATGATTCTATAATGAAGACCATAAAGAAGGCTGAGCACTGAAGAAATGATACTTTCAAATTGTGGTGCTGGAGAAGACTCTTTCTTGGACAGCAAAGAGATCAAACCAGTAAATCCTGAAGGAAAACCATCCTGAATATTCACTGGAAGGATTGATGCTGAAGCTCCAATACTCTGGCCACCTGATGCAAACAATTGATTCATTGGAAAAGACCTTGATGCTAGAAAAGATTGAAGGCAAGAGGAGAAGGAGATGACAGAGGATGAGATGGTTGGAGGGCATCACTGACTCAATGGATATGAGTTTGGGCAAATTTTGGGGGTTAGTGAAGGACAAGGAAGCCTGGCATGCTGCAGTTTATGGGGTCCCAAAGAATGGGACATGACTTGGCAACTGAACAACAAGAATGAAAACTTGATACATCCTATAACATATAGTTATATATAGTATATTATAGAGACGCGTTCTGATTTCATCCTCTTCCTCTTATGCTTTGTAGCTTTCCTGTCCCAAGACATTTGTACTGATGTTTATTTCTCTTTCTTTCCTTCAACCACTCATCACTGATTGTTCACCTTTAGTGATAAATGCATTCAGTTTATGGTTGCAAGTGCTGAGTCATTTATCAGGCAGTCTCTTAACTCTGGTGTTGATATTGGCTGTGACTGAGCAGTTTGAAACCAGTCTGTTGTTCCATGTCCAGTTCTAACTGTTGCTTCCTGACCTGCATACAGATTTCTCAGGAGGCAGGTTAGGTGGTCTGGTATCCCCATCTCTTGAAGAATTTTCCAGTTTGTTGTGATCCACACAGTCAGGCTTTGGCATAGTCAATAAAGCAAAAGTAGATGTTTTTCTGGAATTCTCTTGCTTTTACAGTGATCCAGTTGAGGTTGGCAATTTGATCCCTGGTTCCTCTGCCTTTTCTAAATCTAGCTTGAACATCTGGAAATTCTCGGTTCACGTCTGTTGAAGCCTAGCTTGAAAGATTTTGAGCATTACCTTGCTAGGATTGAAATGAGTGCAATTGTCTGGTGGTTTGAGCATTCTTTGACATTGCCTTTCTTTGGGATTAGAATGAAAACTGACCTTTTCCAGTCCTGTGGCCACTGCTGAGTTTTCCAGATTTGCTGGTATATTGAGAGCAGCACTTTAACAGCATCATTTTTTAGGATTTGAAATAGCTCAACTGGAATTCCATCACCTCCACTAGCTTTGTTTGTAGTAATGCTTCCTAAGCCCCGCTTGACTTCACACTCCTGGTGAGTGGACCCAGCATCATGGTTATCCAGGTCATTAAGACCTTTTTTGTACAGTTCTTCTGTGTATTCTTGCCACCTCTTCTTAATCTCTTCTTCTTCTGTTAGGTCCAGACCATTTCTGTCCTTTATCGAGCCCATCTTTGCATGAAACGTTCCCTTGGTATCTCTAATTTTCTTGAAGAGATCTCTAGTCTTTCCCATTCTGTTGTTTTCCTCTATTTCTTTGCATTGTTTGCTTAAGAAGTCTTTCTTATCTCTCCTTGCTATTCTTTGGAACTCTGCATTCAAATGAGTGTTTCTTTCCTTTTCTCCTTTGCCTTTAGCTTCCCCTCTTTGCTCAGCTATTGTAAGGCCTCCTCACAGCCATTTTGCCTTGTTGCAATTCTTTTTCATTTCATGCATCCATTTATCTAATGGATTTTTAGGACAGCCTGACAAAAGGAATTGGGCACATAGAAAGCAGAAACTTATGGCTTATGTCTCCTCCCTTTCTTATGGGTAAAACATGATCTCACGTAATTTTAGGGCTCAAATCCTAAAAGACATTCCCTAGTCCCCAGTTTTAAGGATGTGGAAGCTGAGCATCATAGTTACTTTTCCTTCCTCACTTTCTTTCTTTCTTCTTTCAGTTTTGGGTCAGGGGAGAGACCATTTATACAAATAATGTTATATATCATTATTCAAGTACTCTCCCAATGAAATTTTCATTAATCATCTCTCAGGTGGAAAAAAAAAGTTTGATTTCTTCTTGCAGTTGCAAACCCTAGTTAAGACTGTGCAATGGAATTAAAGGGTCAGTGCTATTTGTCTTGGCACTGGAGTTACCATTGCCTAGTAATTTGGGAATATTCCAAAAGAGATTAAGAGTTTTCTCAAAGGAACAAAGCTTTCTGTAGAAACAAGACATGTAACCACTTTTGTAGTTCTGGTGAGTTTTTTGCTTCAACATTAATTTCTACTATGCCCACATTACTTTTCAGGTTCTTTTTAGTTCTTTTTAGTTCATTCAAGTCTCTCTCTTTAACTTTCTGCCATACTTAATTAGGGTCACTAATCGTTAAGACTTTATCTCATTGTTCCCATCTTAAAAGTCCAGGAATCAGCACATTTTTCTTTCCATATGTTGGTGACAGTCAATAAACCCTAGTCATGAGCAAGTCTCCACTCACCCGGGCATGAGTTAGATGGCATCCTGTCAGTGGTGAAATTCAGGGAGAAGAGCTCTCACCTAGGACAGCAGCGATGCAGAGACAGGCATCTGTCTTCATCAGTTCCCTGGATGGCTTCATCCAAAGGCTCGTGGAGCAGGGAGTGGAAGACCATCTGCAGGGTGAAGTCTGCAGGACACCCCTAATTCAGAGCCAGCACTCATAGTTGCTTCCACATCCAAGATGCCAAGTGAATTGGTAGGAGATGGGTCTTGGGTATTAGAATTGTTTTAGAATGCATCTTGGTGATTGTAATGTCCAGTCAACTTGAGAATCACTATACTAAATGAAAGCCTCCTGGCGAGTTCAGGGTCAGGTCTGGGTAAAGGGCAAAGGAGTGGAGCTATAGTCAGAAGATTCTGCTGCTTAGTAACTGTAATCTCAGGCCAGCCCCTGCCATCTCCATGCCTATTTCTCTCTTTGTCTATGTAACCATGAAGGTTACATACCACACCATAGTGGTACCACGTGAAGTTGTTGTGAAAATCAAATTTCATAATGTAGGGACTCAATAAATTTCTTTAAATGTGAAACACTTGTCAGCCAGAACTGAAGCTGGTTTCGTGTGGCTTACCTTCATATATATTTTTACAACTCACAGTCTATGTATGTATAATCTTTTTAAAATGTATACAACCTGGATCATCCTATAGAATGTTCTGTTCCTTATATTTTTCACTTAATCACTACATATCCTGGAGCTCTTCTATGTCAACACCTAAGGCAAAGATACCTGGTATATTTTACTGCTATATTGTTTTCATTGTAATTAATTTAATCATTTCATGTCAGTTATGTTGAGATGTTTTTATTATGTCTTAGCCATCTTTTTTTTAATCAATTTTTTAAATTGCAGTAACACTGGCTCATACTATTTTACAAGTTTTATGAGTATCAAAAGTTGTGGGTCGCTCAGTTCTGTCTGACTCTTTGCCACCCCATGGACTGTAGCCCATCAGGCTCCTCTTTGTCCATGGGATTCTCCAGGCAAGAATGCTAGAGTGGGTTGCCATTCCCTTCTCCAGGGGATCTTCCTGATACAAGTATTGAACCCGAGTCTCCTGCATAGCAGGCATATTCTTTACCATCTGAGCCACCAGGGAAGCCCACTGGTACTGGGTTGGCCAAAAATTCATTCAGATTATTCCACAGGATGTTACAGAAAAACCCAAATAAACCTTTTGGCCAGCCCAATGCATAACATTTTTACTTCTGTTTACCTTACAGCTTGCTCACCAGCAAACTTCTGGTATCTGTTACCATACAGTAGATCCCCTTAACCCATTTTGCTCTCTGGTAATCAATACCCTCTCTCTTCTGCATCTATGTGGTTTTTTTTTTTTTTTTTTTTTTTG
>SJXQ01012565.1:982251-1016577 GCA_006408695.1 Aepyceros melampus
TTTTTTTTTTTTTTTTTTTTTTTTGGTTTGGTTTATTCATTTATTTTGTTGTTAGTTTATTAGTTTTCTGATATTCTACATATGAGTGAAACAATATGGAATTTGTTAGTCCGACTTTTTTCACTTAATAACCGCTTCAAGGTCCAGCCATGTTGTCCCAAATGGCTAGGTTTCAAAAGATGTGTATATTTTCAGTTTTGATGAATATATATATGTTGTTCAGTCGCTATGTTGTGTTTGACACTTTGCAACCCCATGGACTGCAGCATCCCAAGCTTGCCTGTCCTTCAATATCTCCTGGAGTTTGCTCAAATTCATGTCCATTGAGTCAGAAATACTATCCAACCATCTCATCCTCTGTCAACCCCTTCTCCTCTTGCCCTCAGTCTTTCCTAGCATCAGGGTCTTTCCTAATGAGTCAGCTCTTCTCATCAGGTGGCCAAACTATTAGAGTTTCAGCATCAGTCCGTCCAATAGAATATTCAGTTGCGAACTCTAGTTAAGACTGTGCAATGGTCAGTTCTAATGAGGTGGATGACGCTGGAGCCGATTATACAGACTAAAGTAAGCCAGAAAGAAAAACACCAATATAGTATACTTACACATATATATGGAATTTAGAAAGATGGTAATGATAAACCTGTACGCAAGACAGCAAAAGAGACACAGATGTATAGAACGGCCTTTTGGACTCTGTAGGAGAGGGAGAGGGTGGGATGGGTTGGCAGAGTGGCAGTGTAACATGTGTGATATCATAAGTGAAACGAATCGCCAGGCCAGGTTTGATGCAGGATGCAGGATGCTTGGGACTGATGCACGGGGATAATCCAGAGAGAGGGTGTGGGGCGGGAGAGGGGAGGTGGGGGTCGGGATTGGGAGTTCATGTATACTCGTGGCTGATTCATGTCAATGTATAGCAAANGGAGAGGGAGAGGGTGGGATGGGTTGGCAGAGTGGCAGTGTAACATGTGTGATATCATAAGTGAAACGAATCGCCAGGCCAGGTTTGATGCAGGATGCAGGATGCTTGGGACTGATGCACGGGGATAATCCAGAGAGAGGGTGTGGGGCGGGAGAGGGGAGGTGGGGGTCGGGATTGGGAGTTCATGTATACTCGTGGCTGATTCATGTCAATGTATAGCAAAATGAATACAGTATTGTAAAGCAAAACAAACTAAAAAAAAAAAAAAGACTGTGCAATGGAATTAATGGGTCAGTGCTATTTGTCTTGCACTGGAGTTATTGCTGTCCTAGTAATTTGGGAATATCTCAAAACAGATTAAGAGGTTGATTTGCTTTAGGATTAACTGGATTAGTCTCCTTGCTGTCCAAGGGACTCTTGGGAGCCATCTCCAGCACTACGGGAGCCATCTCCAGCACTACTGTCCAAAAGCATCAATTCTTTGGTGTTCAGCCTTCTTTATAGTCCATACATGATTACTGGAAAAATCATAGCTTGGACTATACGGACATTTGTCTGCAAAGTGATGTCGCTGCTTTTTAATAAACTGTCTAGGTTTGTCATAGCTATTCTTCCAAGGAGCAAGTTTCTTAATTTCATGGCTACAACCATTGCTGTTGATTTTGGAGCCCAAGAAAATGAAATCTGACACTGTTTCCACATTTTCCCCATCTTTTTGCCATAAAGTGATGGGACCGGACTCCATGATCTTAGTTTTTTGAATGTTGAGTTTTAAGCCAGCCTTTCACCTTCATCACCTTTCACATTTTTCACCTTCATCAAGAGGCTCCTTAGTTCCTCTTTAATTTATAACTAAAATGGTATCAACTGCATATCTGAGGTTGTTGATATTTTCCCCAGCAATCTTGATTCCAGCTTTTGAATCATCCAGCTTAGCATTTCACATGATGCACTCTGTAAATAAGTTAAATAAGCAGGGTGACAAATATACAGCTTGGACTTATTCATTTCCCAATTGTGAACCAGTCTGTTATTCCATGTCTAGTTCTAACTGCTGCTCTTGTCCTGCATACAGGTTTCTCAGGAAGCAGGTAAGGTGATCTGGTATTCCCATCTCTATTCCACAGTTTATTGTGATCCACACAGTCAACGGCTTTAGCATAGTCGATGAAGCAGAAGTAGATGTTTCTTTTTTTTAATTCCCTTGCTCTTTTTATCATCCAGCATATGTTGTCAATTTGATCTCTGGCTCCAATGCCTCTTCTAAATCTAGCTTGTACATCTGGAGATTCTTGGTTCACATACTGCTGAAGCCCTGCTTGAAGGATTTTGAGCATAATCATGCTGGCGTGTGAAATGAGTGCAATTGTACAGTAGTTTGAACATTTTTTTGGCATTGCCTCTCTTTGGGATTGGAATGAAAACTGACCTTTTCCAGTCTTGTAGCCATTGCTAAGTGTGCCAAACTTACTGGCATATTGAGTGCAGCACTTTAACAACATCATCTTTTAGGATTTGAAATAGCTCAGCTGAAATTACACCACTTCCACTAGCTTTGTTTGTAGTGATACTTCCTAAGGCTTACTTGACTGCACTCCAGGATGTCTAGCTCTTGGTGAGTGACCGCACTATCGTGGTTATCTGGGTCATTAAGAACTTTTTTGTACAGTTCTGTGTATTCTTGCCATGTCTTCTTAATATCTTCTGCTTCTGTTAGGTACTTGACATTTTTGTCCTTTATTGTGCCATCTTTGCATGAAACTTTCCCTTGGTATCTCTAATTTTCTTGAAGAGATCACAAGTCTTTCCCATTCGGTTGTTTTACCCTATTTCTTTGCATTGTTTGCTTCAGAAGTCTTTCTTTTCTCTCCCTGCTATTCTCTGGAACTCTGCATTGAGTTGGGAATATCTTTCCCTTTCTCCTTTGCCTTTTACTTCTCTTCTTTTCTCAGCTATTTTTAAGGCCTTCTTAGACAACTACTTTGCCTTCTTGCATTTCTTTTTCAAGAAGAAATATATATATTCATTACATTATACAATTTTAACATCAACTTTCTTGATCCACAAGAAACTTCAAACTTCTAATGGAAATATGCAACTAAATATCCAAGTCAAGAGCAATCAGTCACAGCTATAAATAACCACTCAGTAAAAAGTGAAACTGTGCACGCTGAATTGTTAGTAAAGGAGGAGTAAAGAAAATAAATTTTTAAAAACTACATTGTGTGGGGTTGGCCAAAAACTTCATTCTGTTTTTTTCCATAGTATTGTACAGAAAAATATGAAGGAACTTTTTGGCCAATCCAATACATCCCCACTTTACTGCCTGTTTATTGGACAAAAAAAAGCTTCAGACTTTGACTTGTTATATTATTATTGGAAAATGTGTTTGTAGCAAGGAACAGTCTAGACCAAACAAAAGGAGACATTCTCTATTACAGATACATGTCCTCAGTGTGGAAAGGTGGGTTGTCAATAGAGACAAGATACTGATGTGGAGATGCCTTCATTACTTGTCACAAGCACTGTAATATTTTGGTTCTCATTGATTTGCTTTAACGTATTCGGGGATCACTGAGTATTCTTCCTATTCTGGAAACTGTCCGAGTCTAGGACAGTTGTCAGAGTCTGGCTCAGACGGTAAAGCGTCTGTCTACAATGCGGGAGACCGGGGTTCAATCCCTGGGTTGGGAAGATCCCCTGGAGAAGGCAATGGCACCCCACTCCAGTACTCTTGCCTGGAAAATCCCATGGACAGAGGAGCCTGGTGGGCTACAGTCCATGGGGTCGCAAAGAGTCGGAAACGACTGAGCGACTTCACTGTCACTTTAAGACAGTCTAATGGCAGTTAAAGTTTGTTGTCAGGGAAACTGTCCGAGTCTAGGACAGTTGTCAGAGTCTGGCTCAGACGGTAAAGCGTCTGTCTACAATGCGGGAGACCGGGGTTCAATCCCTGGGTTGGGAAGATCCCCTGGAGAAGGCAATGGCACCCCACTCCAGTACTCTTGCCTGGAAAATCCCATGGACAGAGGAGCCTGGTGGGCTACAGTCCATGGGGTCGCAAAGAGTCGGAAACGACTGAGCGACTTCACTGTCACTTTAAGACAGTCTAATGGCAGTTAAAGTTTGTTGTCAGGGAAATCAGTGGCCTTGCCCATGTTTACAAAGTTGCTACTGTTAGATCAGCCGTCCCCATTTTTTGACAACTGATACGATCTGGTAAATATTTTTTTTTTCTGATGACAAATACAAGTGTAATGAAACATTTTTGTTGCTCAATACTGGAAGGGATTGCACCTTTGGTTATTGAGTTAGCAGGGGGTATGGGGCGGAGAAGGAAATGGCAACCCACTCCATTGTTCTTGCCTGGCAAATCCTATGGACAGAGGAGCCTGATGGGCTGCAGTCCATGGGGTCGCTAAGAGTCGGACACGACTGAGCGACTTCACTTTCACTTTTCACTTTCATGCAGTGGAGAAGGAAATGGCAACCCACTCCAGTGTTCTCGCCTGGAGAATCCCAGGGACGGGGGAGCCTGGTGGGCTGCCGTCTATGTGGTCGCACAGACTTAGCAGCAGCAGGGGCAGAGGAAGGGAGACCAGGGTGGTTGGCACTGTAGAATAAAAAATCTTTGAGAAACCTTGTTTTGATCCCTAAATGCATTTAAGTTGAGGGCCAAGAAGGAAGCAATGCAAAAGTGGTTTTATCAACTCTTAGTGTTCATGCAGAAATAATTGAAAGTATTATTGATGATTAATACCCAAGGCTCTTTATTCTCAGGGCAGAATTCTGGAATTCTTATAGTCATTACTGAGATATTCCACTTTGACTTCCATAAGGCAGTAAAATTGGAAGATTAGAATACAGTTATTCAACTTTTTCTCAGGTAAATACATAGTCAGACCTCATGATCACAGCGTGGGTTTGAAAGATTAGCTATATTGCTCAAGCTTTTTTAGAAGGGACCCCAGTGTTTATACCATGAGTTGTTTCTGTCAGAATTTGAAATTTCTTTATATAATATATATGTTTATTACCACTTATAATGAGCTGTAGAGAGTTTCTCCCTGCCCCAGTGGATTATAATATCTGATATTGGTGGATGTTGATGACATAGATGTTGATTCAATAAATGAGTCAGTCTTTCTTCACCAGAGCCCGTGTGTCATCCACGGGCAGATCAGGGAGTAGTACTGTATCTCAGTCTCATACTAGGGAGTTGCAAGCTAGTGCCCTCATGATTATTCAGCGTATCGGTTGTAAGTAGGTGCCTGTTTTAAAATGTATTTTTTAAATTGTCCGTCTAATACCAGCTTGCTGTCCAGTAGTCAGGCAATGCAGAAATCTGTGTACAGTACAAAATAGAAAGTTCCCATCTCCATCCCTGGAGTGTCACGGCAGGAGTCCAGTGGGCATTCTTGGCACCTCCTTGAGTACATGCTGTGGCAAATGGTAATGATGATGAAACAGGCTTCTTCTGGGCCAGAAATCTAGAACATCTGATTGAGAAGAAGCACCTTAGTTAATCAGGGCTGTGGTTTCTTCCCGATCTTCCTGCATTGTGTCTAATAGGACCCAGTAGCTGAAGCAGGACAGGAACATCTACCTCCACTGAGCTCTCCTCTCTTCCATTAACTGTTATAATCAAAACTAGACTCAGGCAAGGAAAATGATGTATTTCTTAAAAAAAGGGGGGGGATGCTGGTGTGACTTTACAGCTAGGAAAAGGATGTGATGATGTATGTAGTCACAGGCCCCCCATTAAATACAATGGCTCATACTCAGCCTCTTTGAAGCCCTAGATTTACAATCTTTATCATCTGATCAAAAGATAAGTTTCACATGAACCAGGAGCTTTTCTATGCCAATAATCTCTTCTTCCTGTTAGAAAATGCCCATAATACTTAAGAATAAAACACATAATAACATGAATAATCATCAGTTCAGTTCAGTCGCTCAGTCGTGTCTGACTCTTTTGTGATTCCATGAGTCGCAGCACACCAGGCCTCCCTGTCCATCACCAACTCCCAGAGTTCACTCAGACTCATGTCCATTGAGTCCGTGATGCCATCCAGCCATCTCATCCTTGGTCGTCCCCTTCTCCTGCCCCGAATCCCCCCAGCATCAGAGTCTTTTCCAATGAGTCAACTCCTCGCATGAGGTGGCCAAAGTACTGGAGTTTCAGCTTTAGCATCATTCTTTCCAAAGAACACCCAGGGCTGATCTCCTTTAGAATGGACTGGTTGGATCTCAGTGCCAATCAAATTCTCCATTTATCAATTTCCTTGATTTTCAATTAGGATAATTTCAATTAAGGATATTTAGCCTTAACTGGAGAAAGTTAAAAGTGATTTTCAACACTTGAAGGACAGATGAAGTAAAGCAGCAATGATAACAATAGTAAAAAAAAAATAATAATAGTATAATAATTTATTCAGCACCTACATATGAGAGGCTGTATGCTAAATACCTTACTTATATTGTCCTATAAAATTTATGCAACTAATTTACAAATTAGGTATTAATTCAGATGAATAAAGACTGAGACTGGTTAAGTAATTTGTCTAGTTATGAAACTAATGAGAGCTCTGTGATTGGAATTTGCAACTCTAATTTATGGGTATCGGCTCACAGTGGTCCAGGCAAGTGGCCTGGAAAGTATGTCAAGATTGTTAAGAGTACTCTCTGCCATGAGTATGATAAGCTGTATATTTGTCTCTTGCATCATATCAAGATGATGTAAATTATGGAGGGAAAAAAGCCTCCTCCCTTAAAGTACATGTTGGTGAAGTCTCCCAGTCTAAGACCCCTGTGCCCACTTATAACAGAAAGCTGCCTGGTTCCAAAGCTCACAGTGGCTGAGATATGCCAGGGGCAGAGGTACTGGTTTCCCACAAATAACAATCAGCACATTGGCCAAGCAGCTCCCTGACGGCTCCCTGGCAGTGGCATTGTCACATCACAACAAAGCGCCTTTGCCCTCAGACACATGCGCCTGACGGCTGGCACTGAGGTTTTCCCTGAAAAATGCACTGTCCTCTGTTTTGAGTCAGCCTTATTGTTCAGAGCTTAGGGGATGAGGCGCATGTCCCGATATGGGACAATAAGATGAGCTATGGACTTGTTGCCAGTAATATCGGGGTCACTGTGAGACCTAAACTTTCAATTCTGCCGTGCTTTGAAATGACCTCCCCTTCATGCCCTCCCCTCAGAGTTTGGATGCCTATTTAACCCTAACTCAAATGCCACCTCCTCTTCCAGGACTACTAGCAGCAGCCAGTGTTAGCATACCGATTCTTGTCACCCTAGCACCTGGAACATTGCCAATGAGTATTTAACAAGTGAAAGAATGAGTAGCTGTGCCAATACTTAGAACCGGGCCATTGTCCATCCTAACAAGTCATTGTGAGAAAGGGAAATGGGATTACTAAAACTTGCTTAGGTAATTAGGATTTACTCCTAAATTGAAGATAAGATCACCTTTCTGGAGGCAATCATGATTTGAGAGAACCTGGACAAAATCAGAGTTCTTTTCACATGGAGAAGGAGGAAGGGACTTGGCCCCGAATAGACAACAAGAATGTCTCTCTGTAGGCTCAGTGGAAGTGCCATATCCATTTTTGCATACTACCTTCCACAGCAGCAAATCGGTCCACAATTTGCTAATAATTTGGTGATGGTGGCTACTTTTCATATGAAATTTAGCCATCGTCAGGTGGAATAAAGACAAAACAGGGAAAATCAATTCAGGTTAAGACAGAAAATTCTCCATTATTTGACAGTACCAATGACATCCAACTCCCCATTCTCAAATTGGGACAAGTTTATTGACTCTAAAGGCTTTTAGGTCATTCCACCAGGAGGGGACATTTCTTTGAGATAAGAGAGTGAGAAGAGCAGCCTTCGAGTAAACACAGAAAAAATCTCCCCAAGAAGAGGAAATATCATATGCACAGGTCCTAAGGCAGAAAACTGGAAGGATCAGAACTTGCTGGAGTGATTGGCTCACAGGAGCAGGAAGAGTGTGGCAGGATGCAGGGGTGAAGAAGGAGGGGCCCTCCAGAGTCTTGCAGTTTCTGTTAAGGAGTTGGGGGTTACATTCTGTGTTCATCAGGAAGACACTGAAGGATTAAACAGGGATCTGCAACTGTAAAATCATACAATAATCCTATGCAGAATGGTTTTATGTGTTGGAAAGAGTAACTCTGTTTAAGGTAGGCCATATGTTATTAAAGAAGCTGCTTATGGGGGCCTCACTTAATTAATAGGCAGTTGCCAAGAATTCAGCTTCATCACCTCTGTTCTATGCAAAGCTGGCCTTTAGTTCTCGCTGGCGGATGCATGTTTGTGGATGGGGTAGCCGAGTGGAATGACTTAGTCAAGCGACACTGAAGACATTTTAAATGCTAAAGTGATTCAGTTATACATACATATATATGTATATGTGTGTGTAGTTCTTTTTCATATTTTCCATTATGGTTTATTATACTGAATATAGTTCCCTGTGCTATACAGTAGGAGCTTGTTGTTTATCTGTTGTTTTTATTTTGTAGTATGTTTGTCAGCTAATCCCAAACTCCTAATTTATCCCTCCCCCAACCCCCTTTCCCCTTTGGTAACCATGTTTTCTATGCTGACTTTAGAACCTAAAAACGGAATGCTGCCAGAAAAAATAGATGAGCAAACACATCTCTCCCGTGATCAGTCAGCTCTCTTCACTCATGCCTGTGGCTTGTGAACTCTGGGACACATGTCTATGGGGTTCACACCATGATGGAGGCTATGTGTTCCAGGTGACAAGTCCTTTCATACTTCACTTATATTGCTGAGCTCAACACACTCCAGAGCTCTGCTGTTTAGCAGTTCAGTGATAACAAGTCCATGTGTGAGTTTACTTCTCCAGCAGCGATCTCACTTTTTCAGCACTTGGAGCTCCTCTGCCTATGCAGAGACAGATACATTACAGGGCGCTGAAGAACCGTGTTGGCCCAGCATCAGCGCCTCGTTCTGGGAGCTCAGGGGAGTGAACCTGGCTGGGCTGCAGGGTACACAGCAGAGCTCAGCCTTCTTCCTCTGGCTTCTGTGAGAAAAAAATGGATTAGAGAGATTCAAGGGAACAGAGGCAGGGGATTCGCAGAATGATGGAGCAAAGGACAGAACTGAGATAATTCCAAAAGTTTTCACCAATTCCCTCTCATCCCCAAGGGATAGTTCTCAAGTTGAAACACTAAGATAATTGGAGTTCTTGAGATCCTGCCCTGGATCTAGTCCCCTTTTCCATGACCTCTTTTTGGAATATGGATGAAGAGTGAAGTAGCATGGCCTTCAGAATAAAGCTCTGAGTAGTTTCCTCGCTCTTAGTAAAACATTTTTAAATGCTTCTAGGTAAATGCAAATGATTTTGACGCAGTTTTGCCTATTTCTGCCATCGGCAGTCTTCTACTAATGGTTAATGTCAGACATGAAATTATTTTCCTGAATATTGTTTCTTTTCTCTTTTCATTATGAAGTATATTCGGTGCTCTTCGAACTGGTGCTTATATGGTGTACACTGTGATGACCAAAGGCCTGAAGCATTCAGTTTGTGACCAGGGTTTTTACAATGGACCTGTCAGCAAATTCTGGGCTTATGCATTTGTGCTAAGCAAAGCACCCGAACTAGGTGAGTGTCTTCTCTCCTTCCATTTCCTCCCCTACCCTCACCCCTTTGTAGTTACACACCCGTAATATTTATTGAAAAATTAACAAAGCAATAATTTGAAACTATTTTACTAGTTGCAGGAAAATTACAATAAGTGAATTTGCATTCTTAACTAACTTCCATTATTTTTGTTCTTTTCCCTCCTTTTAAATAATTATACCTCGTGTGTATCAAGAGCCAAAAAGTTTATATAGAATGTGCATGGATCCAAGCCTCACTGAAAGCACAGTTCCAGGGGCTAAGAACATCTACCTAGCCCCTTCTCTGAGGCCTTTAACAGCTGAGCTAATATTAGAATATTGGGGAAAGTTAGCCTCACAGCTATCTCCCAGTCTCACAGCAAAGCGTATGTTCAGCTCTGGAGTTTGGATACAGACTAGGACATTCAGCCTTTGTTTGGGTAGCCTCATGTTCGCATTCACAAAATATTAAAGGTTAGTTTCTGATGTTGTTTAATTTTAATCAACTGAAGAAACAGGCCTTAGAGAAATGTAATTCATCTCCAGAAATTAATCCAAAATTCTGGTACTAGATAGATAGGTAGATTCCTAACAGTTTTTGCTTTAACTCTTTAATAGTCTTGAATATAAGTGTGTCACAAGTTAACAGACGTGGAAAATCAAGTAGCAAGGGTTTGTTTTTTGTTTTTTGTTTTTTTAACACAGGCACAGTTCCCCAGGAAATTATCTTTTTTGCCAGAAAAGGGGAATGATAAAAAGATCCGAGTTCCTCTATGAGCCATGCTGGCCAGCATCTTACAGATTGGTCCACATCCTTAGGGGACACCTGTCCATCCTCTGGGTTTCTTAATGTTTTATCTATAATTAAGAATTGGCTTATTTAGCTCAAAATTTTTATCGATTGTATTCCATCTCCTGTTTCTCCTGAAAAGGGAGTTGGAAGTTGTAATTTCATTTTAAGTTACCTACAGTGTTAGCTATCAAGTCTTTCTGAAAGGCTCCCCTGGTTCGCATCTGTTCACAGAGGATACGACGTGTCTCTGATGCATGCGTCCTCCACCTCTAGCCACTCTGCAGCAGGGGCTCTAATCTGCTGGCAATTGGTTTGAACTGTTGCTTTGACCCCTTCTTCCCAGGTCAAAGACAAGGGAGGAACAGCACGAAAAAGCTTCAGCACTCTCACACACAGCCTATCAAAAGTCTGACAGTGAAATGCATTAGTATGGACTCATTCGTTTATTCCTTTAATAAACTTTTAAACTTTTTTATTGAAGTATAGTTGATTTACATGTTGCCCTAATTTCTGCTGTACAGTAAGGTGATTCTGTTATTCATACACATTCTTTTTTCATACGTTCTTTTTCATTATGACTTATCATAGGGTATTGACTATATTAATAGTTCCCTGTGTTCTGCAGTAGGACTTTGTTGTTATCCATTCTATATACAATAGTTTGCGTCTGCTAATCCCAAACTCACTTCATGGCTCCCCTGCTTGCCCCCTTGGCCCCCTCGGGTCGTTTCTCTATGTCTGTGAATCCGTTCCTGTTTTGTAAAATTCGTTTGGTCATACGGTGGATTCCACATATACGTGATACCTTACGGCATTTGCCTTTCTTTTTCTGACTTATTTCACTTAGTCTGATCATCCCGTCCACACTGCTGTGTATGGCAGTATTTTATTTTTATGGCAGAGCAGCATTCCACTGTATTTATGTGCCGCATCTTCTCTTTTCATCTGTTGACAGACACTTTAGGTTGTTTCCCTGTCTTGGCTATTGAGAATAGTGCTATTATGAACATAGGGGTTGCATGTATCTTTCTGAATTATAGTTTTGTCTGAATATATGCCCACGAGTGGGATTGCTGGATCATGTGGTGGCTCTGTTTTTAGTTTTATGCCATACTGTTCCATGAGTGAGTGGAGTGAGTGAAGTCGCTCAGTCGTGTCCGACTCTTTGCGACCCCATGGACTGTAGCCTGCCAGGCTCCTCTGCCCATGGGATTTTCCAGCCAATAGTACTGGAGTGGATTGCCATTTCCTTCTCCAGGGGATCTTCCCAACCCAGGGATTGCACCCCAGTCTCCCACATTGTAGACAGACGCTTTACCATCTGAGCCACCAGGGAAGTCATACTGTTCCGTAGTGGCTGTAATAACTTACATTCCCACCAACAGTGTAGGAGGGTTCCCTTTTCTCCACATCCTCTACAACATTTGTTATTTGTAAACGTTTTAATAAGGGACATTCTGGCTGGTGTGAGGTAGTACATCATTGTGGCTTTGATTTGCTTTTCTCTAATAATTACTGATGGTTGAGCATCTTTTCATCTGCCTACGGGTCATCTGTATGTCTTCTTTGAAGAAATGCCTATTAGGTCTTCTGCCCATTTTTCAATTGGGATGTTTGTTTTTATTGTTGTTATACTGTATGAGCTGTTTATTTTAGAAAGTAAGCTCTTATTGGTCATGTTGTTTACAAATATTTCCTCACAGTCCATGGGTTGTCTTTTTTTTTTTTTTTCCTGTGTATGTTTTCCTTTGCTGTGTAAAAGCTTGCAAGTTTAATTAGCTCCTTTAATTTTTGCTTTATATCTATTGCCTTGGGAGAATGGCCTTAGAAAATATTGGTAAGATTTACATCAGAGAATGTTTTGCCTATGTTCTCTTCTAAGAGTTTTATGGTATCATGTCTCATATTTATGTCTTTAAACCATCTTGAGTTTATTTTTGTGTATGGTGAGAGGGTGTGTCCTAACTTCATTGATTTATTTATGAAGCTGTCCAACTTTCCTAATACCCCTTGCTGAAGAGACTATCTTTTTCTTACCCTTGCCTCCTTTGTCAAAGATTAATTTGACCATAGGTGTGTGGGTCCTTTAATAAACTTATAATAAGCATCTACCATGGGCCAGGCATTTAAAATGCTGAAATGGAATTGCTAATTTATCAAAAAGAGAAATTTATCATATGAATTTTTTTATGAACCAGGCCCCCAGGCAGCTATTTTTTACTGTTTAGATTAGGACCACTAGCTGCAAAGTCTTACACTAGAGAAGTATTTTTCAGACTTGGAGCTACAGACAATGCCTAAAAGCCTACAAATGTGTTTTTTAGGAATTTCAAAATTCTGTGAGGACATTTTAATTTTGTATTTTCAGGTATAGATTTTTTATTTAGAGTCATAGAGTCTCTGCTATGAGTCAGACTAAAGAATTATTCAAATTGAGAGATATATCCCTTTGACTTTTACTTTATTCTGTGTAAGTATCCTTATGAACTGCCTCCCCATCTTTTTGATAAAGAATTGTCTATAGATACATGAATACAGTAAATGCATGAACCTTGATTCCCTCTGCATGCCATCCCTGAACACCTTTACAGTTTCCCCCTCCCCACCCTCAAAAAGTACTTTCTTGCTTGCTTTAATCAGGAAAGGTGCCTCTATGCTTCTGGCCTTTAGGCCTCTAATTGCAAAGGAGCTACTTCAGTCTTGGCTTCTAGAAATCCATTTCCTTGCCAGGGCTGCTTATCTATGTTCTGAGTTTTATCCAGTTGTGTCTGAGGGACTTGAGAATAAAAATAGTTCCTTCTACCTTTTGAAGGAATACACATGGAAGAGCCACACCAACCCATTCATAGTGGCCAATTTCCTTCAAAGGCGTGAGTAGCTTTGTGCTGTCTGTCCTCCAGCTTCTACTCTAGATGGACACCTGAGTGGTAAGGTTAGGATTTGTGGATGAGAACTGCCTCACTCAGAGGTATTTGTGCTGTAATCCTCTGTCTTGGAGTGCTGTTGGTCCTGAGGAGGGTAGGGCAGTCAGTCACCTGTCTTTATTAATCTAGACTCAAACATACCACTCCCTCCTGCCCCAATGTAAACCTTGTGTTTAGACACAATTCTGTTCCCTCTTGAGGCCCAAAGGAGCTGTACTCTAGTTCCTTATGCCATTGGCTTGATAATCACTTTGCCTGGAGAAGCCTCATTCACCACAGCAGTTTATAGGCTGCATATCAAACCAGCCATTCCTTCCCAGTTCAAACAAGGGATTGAAGTGCTGTCAGTGGGCAAAGAGTTGAAAAATAAATCCTAAACTTGATGCAGCTCTTTAATGAGGGTAGTGTGTGACACCAAGTCTTCATGTGGTTTCAGATCCATTATACAGATATTTTCAGTCTTGAATACCCATTTCCAATTTTCAAATATGACTTATTCCCTTTCAGATATCCCGGATCTTACCTGATAGCTATCTTCCCAAGGTAAACTGCTTCATCAAAATAGATCCTAAACCAGTTTGCCTAGTTTAGTGAACATGTGTGCTTTGGATGGCTTTTTGTTGGTTTGGGAAGTTAAATTCCTTCCCTGCAAAACACTCTTAGAAAACCTTGTCACTACTGTTTAATTAAGAAAGCTTTATTCATTTGTATTATTTAGAATTTTTCTTCTTGTTTAGGTTCCCGGGTCTGCTTTTCTGAACTTCCTAATGTATAGCAGAAAGAAAAGGTCTTGAGAGAGAAAAAAACACAGTTCTTCCATGTTCAATACTGAAAACTCTATTTTCCCACTCCCAAAACCTGCCTGCCTACAGTTTTCACTAAAGTTTTTTTTTTTTAATTGTGGCAAAGCATATGAAATTGGCCATTTCTAGGTGACAGGGTTGCTGCATTATGGGCGTTGGCTTGTTGTGCAGGCATCACACCATCCACCTCCAGAACTTTTAACTTCCCCAGCTGAAAACCCTGTGCCCATTAAACACTAACATTCCCCCTTCGCTGGACTTCTATTAGCAAGAAGGGCTTTCTGTCTCAGCAGAGAACAATGAGCTCATTTCAGTGAATTCCACAGCTACGGTCTACTAGAACAAGTGAGAGGAAGAGAGCCACCAACCTGCTTTGTGTGCCAAAATCTCTGACTGACTACTGTTTGAATTATATTAAAGCCTGCTGAGATTTTGTTTTGTTAAAACTTGGAAACATCTGCTCTGAGTCTAGGTCCTTGCTTAGCTGAGCTCGTCATTGTTTTTGAAACTCTGACTCAGCAGAGCTCCCGCTAACTCTGCGAAGAGGGCGCAGCCATCTGTAACAAACCACACACACAGTGGGTGCTCCATCTCTTGGCGGCTGGGGCTTCTGCATGCTCGTGAGCTTCTCCAGAGCTGCACACAGGGCTGCATTTGACAACACATGCGCAGCAGGCATAGTTCAGGAGGGACACTGAGATACTGGATCACCATGATCTGGCTTCAGGCTGGCTCTTGACTGAAAATAGCCAAACCAAAGGTTAGACTGTGGTAAAGAACATCAACCAGAGGAAGCTAAAAGACGTGACGTGGCCAAAACATTCACGAGTCAGAAGACCCACTGCTTATACATGGCCAAAATTCTTCCCATGGTGCCCGCAGGACCTTTGACCAAGAAAGATTGGTTGGCTGAGACTGCATTCACGGTCTCAATATCTTTTGTTTGCATTTCTCGGTCACTCTGTAGCTTTTGATAGGCCTGGATGTGGAATGCTATCAGTATGATTGGCTCACAACAAATTAAATGAGTTATTGTGTAGTTTTTCCCAGAGGAAAAATAATTCATAATTCCCAGAGCTGCATGACTGGTGCATCTCATGATATCAGGAGAATCGTGAGAGGTCTCCAGGCATCTTTCTAGAACCTCATTCAAGGGAAACTCCCTTTCTCTGGCTTGGTGGCCTGCCTGGAGACAGTAACTCTAATATGGAATTGGAGTGCTATTCCTGAGAGATTCAGGGCCATTACTGGAAGATTCTCATTTTCTTTCTCCATCTAATCACCCTGTATAGCTGTTCTGAGAAAAACTGTTATGTGTATCTAAATTCATTTTGAAGATCTTATGGCATGACCTTTGCCCCCACTTCCCCATGTTAAATGAAAACACCTAGTATGTCTTATTTCAAGCCAGAGACCCCCACTCAGACAGGAAGAACACAATATTATTCCAGATTTGTAGCTTCTATGTTAGCCCATTCTCATGATCTGTGTTTTGTCCCCCATCACTCTTCCCACTCAGACTGTTCTTTAGACAATAAAGTTTTAATATAAAGGTGATGACAGAGGTAAAATTAAATCTAAGGAATTTAAAAGGATAAAATGCTCATTATTTTATGGCAAATAATTATGTTTGAATATTGTACAGGCTTTATTTTTATTTTAGTTAATACTTAGAGACTCAAAGTCTCAATTACAAATAAATAAATTTGCTTTTAACGTACAATTCCTTGGAAATTCTACCTTCTTTCTGCTGTGAACAAAGGTAAGTTGAAATTACTGTGTCTACGTTGTAGTTCATAGAAGGAAGGGAAGTGCAGAGTAGTAATTACACAGAAATAGTGGATCTTTGACAAGCACACAAAAATAGCACAGATTAACACAAATAAGTAGACACCAGGTCTCCTAACACTAGTTGTCTCCCTTTAACATACAACTGAGAGTTACTGTCACCATCGATCATTATTAGTCTGTCTGACATTTATAGGTTTAATATATCAAACATCTCACAAGAGAGAAGACTTCAAAGAAAATTTTATAAAAGATTCAGAAATGCAGCAGCTGGAAACTTCCTTTCTGTTCTAAACAAATAAGTAATAATGTTGGAGTTCGCTTTTTCTTTTTTTTTTTTTATATTCCTTAGGTAGTAACTGACTACAGTTTTCTTGAAGAATAGCTGATTTACAATCTTGTTAATTCCAGTTGTACAGCAAAGTGATTCAGATTTTTTCCCATTATAGTTTATTACAAGACATTGAATACAGTTTTCCATGCTATACATTGAATCTTTGTATATCTATTTTATATATAATAGCATGTGTATCTGTTAATCCCATTGCTGTTGTTGTTCAGTTGCCAAGTTGTGTTTGACTCTCTGTGACCCCATGAACTGCTTCCAATCAGGTGGCCAAAGTATTAGAGCTTCAGTTTCAACGTTAGTCCTTCCAATGAATATTCAAGGTTGATATCCTTTAGGATTGACTGGTTTGATCTCCTTGCTATTCAGGGGACTCTCAAGAGTCTTCTCCAGCACCACACTTCAAAAGCATCAATTCTTCAGTGCTCAGCCTTCTTTATGGTCTAACTCTTATATCCATATATGACTACTGGAAAAACCATAGCTTTGACTATATTGACCTTTGTTGGCAAAGTGATGTCTCTGCTTTTCAATACACTGTCTAGGTTGGTCATAGCTTGCTTCTAAGAAGCAAATGTCTTTTAATTTCATGGCTGCAGTCATCAACCACAGGATTTTAGAGCCCAAGAAAATAAAATCTGACACTGTTTCCATGTTGTCCCCATCTGTTTGCCACGAAGGGATGGGACCAGATGCCATGATCTTAGTTTTTTGAATGTTGAGTTTTAAGCTAGCTTTTTCACTATCCTCTTTCACCTTCATCTAGAGACTCTGTAGTTCCTCTTTGCTTTCTATCATCTGCATATCTGAAATTATTTATATCTCCTGGCAATCTTAATTCCACTTGTGATTCATCTACCCTAGCATGATGTACTCCGTATATAAGTTAAATAAGCAGGATGATAATAAATAGCCTTAAGTTACTCTTTTCCCAATTTTGAACCAGTCCATTGTTGCATGTATAATACTAACTGTTGCTTCTTGTCCTGCATACAGGTTTCTCAGAAGATAGGTAAAATAGTTGAATATTCCCATCTCTCTAGATTTTCCACAGTTTGTTGTGATCGAGATAGTCAAAGGCTTTAGCGTGGTCAACGAAGCAGAAGTAGATGATATTTTTTGGAATTCCCTTGCTTTTGCTACGATCCAGCAGATATTGGCAATTTGATCTCTGGTTCCTCTGCCTTTTCTAAATCTAGCTTGTACATCTGGAAGTTCTTTTTTCACATACTGTTGAAGCCTAGCTTGAAGGGTTTTGAGCTTTACCTTGCTAGCGTGTGAAATGAATGCAATTGTGCGGTAATTTGAACATTCTTTGCCATTGCCCTTTTTGGGATTGGAATGAAAACTGACCTTTTCCAGTCCTGTGGCCACTGCTGAATTTTACAGATTTGCTGGCATATTGAGTAGAGCGCTTTCACAGCATCATCTTTTAGGATTTGAAATAGCTCAGCTGGAATTCCATCACCTCCACCAGCTTTGTTTGTAGTAATGCTTCCTGAGGCCGACTTGACTTCACACTCCAAGTGAATGACCACACCATCATGATTATCTGGGTCATTAACTGTGATTTTTGTACAGTTATTCTGTGTATTTTTGCCACTTCTTCTTAATCTCTTCTTCTGTTAGGTCCTTGCTGTTTCTGTCCTTAATTGTGCCCATCTTTGTATGAAATGTTCCCTTGGTACCTCTAATCTCCCCTTCTAGTATTTTCCTCTGTTTCTTTGCATTGATCACTTCAGGCTTTCTTATCTCTCCTTGCTGTTCTTTGGAACTCTGCATTCAGTTGGGTATATCTTTCGCTTTCTGCTTTGCCTTTAGCTTCTCTTTTCTCAGCTATTTGTAAGGCCTCCTCAGACAACCACTTGGTCTTCTTGCATTTCTTTTTTTTTTGAAGATGGTTTTGGTCACCACCTCCTGTACAGTGATACAAAGCTCTGTCCATAATTCTTTAGGCATTCTGTCTACCAGATCTAATTTGATCTCTGGTTCCTCTGTCTTTTCTAAATTCAGCTTGTACATCTGGAAGTTCTTGGGTCATGAACTGCTATAGCCTAGCTTGAAGGTTTTGAGCATAATCTGCTAACATGTGAAATGACTGCAAGTGTAAGATTATTTGAACATTGCTTGGCATTGCCTTTCTTTGGGATTGGAATGAAACTTCTAATTTATCCCATGCCCTGCTCCCACTTTTACCTTTGGTGACTATAAGTTTGTTTTCTATGTTTGTGAGTCTGTTTTGTAAATGAATTCATTTGCATATATTTTAGATTCTACATATAAGGGATATCATTATAATATTTGTCTTTGACTTCACTTATGATATTCTCTAAGTCCATTCATGTTGTTGCAAATGGCAATTTTTTTTGTGGCTAAGTAATATTCCTTCGTGTATGTGTGTAGAAGTTGTTTGGTAGCTAAGTCCTGTCCAACTCTTTGTGACCCCCATGGACTGTGCCCACCAAGCTCCCCTGTCCATGGGATTTCCCGGACAAGAATACTGGCATGGGTTGCTGTATCACATTTTTATCCATTCATCTGTTGATGGACACTTATGTTGTTTATCATGCTTGTATGAACATTGGAGTGCATGTATTTTTTTGAGTTAGAGATTTTGTCTTCTCACAATATATGCCCAAGGAGTGGGATTGCTGGATCATATGGTAGCTCTGTTTTTAGTTTTTTGAGGAACCTCCATACTGTTCTTCATAATGTCTGTACCAATTTACACCATCAATCTTATCTTTTCTGTTTACTTAAGGTCCCATCAGAACCTTAAGTCTTTCCAAGATCCAACATTGTCTGACCTTCCTTTGTACCCAATGTTTTAGGGCATCCTTGAAGAATAAGGGATAAGATAAGGGTAAGTACTAATTCCCCTTGTGGTTAATTAAATTTCAGAATAAGAAGAGGGACCACCTAGTTACCCTTGTTATACAAAAAGAAGTTGAGGTCACCAAAGGTCATGAAGGATATTGATTTTTCTCATATCTGAAAACCACGGAGATAGGAAAGAGAATGAAGCATCTGCCACGTAAATCCTGCTTTTGTCCCACATCCCAGTGTTTGTTGTTCTGGTACTTGTTAAGGAATTGGGTGTTACTGTGTGTTTTGTTACTGTGACTGCTCTTCATCTATCTTTATGTAAGTGTTCTAAAGTATATTTTTCAGAATCCCTAGGCTTTTCAGAGAATCATTGTCATCTACCTACATGAGCACCATTCTTGCTTTTTATAATGTAAATTCTCTACCTTAGATGTGAATAGTGGTCTTTTGGGTGGCCAAAATAGCTCAGATGGGAGAGTCAGACCAGAGAAACAATAGTCTTTTTCTTCAAGAGGTTAATGTTACTGAGATTTTGGATAATCCTGTAAAGCATTTTCAGAGTTAATTCCACAAGAAAGTGTCATTCTCAGTTTTTTATCACTTGATTTATTGCTACCAATAAATACTGTTATCCTCTTCAGTAAATACAGAGGATTTTTGTCCTTTTTCTGTTTTTGTCTTTTAACTTTTCAAAATTTATATTACAGTTGATTTACAGTGTTGTTAGTTTCAGGTACACAGCAATGATACACTTATAAATATCCATCCCAAATCCATCTCATTCTTTTTCAGATTCTTTTCCCATATAGATTATTAGAGTATTGAGTAGATCTCCCTGTACTATACAATAGGCCCTTGTTGATTATCTAAATGCCTAATTTATCCCTCCCCCGCCCTCTGGAAACCATAAGTTTGTTTTTGAAGTCTGTTTTGCAAATAAGTTCATTTGTATCATTTTTAGATTCCACATATAAGTGATACTGTGTGATATTTGTCTTCCTCTGACTTATTTCACTTAGTATGATAATCTGTCATCCATTGCTTCAAATGGCATTATTGTACTCATTTTTTATGACTAACATTCCATTGTATATCTTTCCCATTCCTCTTGTGATGGACATTTACATCACTTCCGTGTTCAGCTATTGTAAATGGTGCTGCAGTGAACATAACAGGTGCATGAATCTTTTCAAGTTATGGTTTTCTCTGAATATATGCCCAGGAGTGGGATGGCTGGATCATAGGATAGTTCTATTTTTCATTTTTTAAGGACCCTCCATAGTGTCTCCATGGTGGCTGTACCAATTTACATTTCTACCAACAGTGCAG
The DNA here is from genome assembly GCA_006408695.1 of Aepyceros melampus. NCBI lineage: Eukaryota > Metazoa > Chordata > Mammalia > Artiodactyla > Bovidae > Aepyceros > Aepyceros melampus. The sequence continues at coordinate 1,002,644 of SJXQ01012565.1, forward strand.
GTTCCTTTCCTTTTCTCCACACCCTCTCCAGGATTTATTGTTTGTAGACTTTTGAAAAGCAATTTATTGGAATATAGTTGATTTACAGTATTGTGTTAGTTTCAGGTATACAGCAAAGTGAATCAGTTGTATATAGGCCATTATAGAGTATTGAGTAGAGTTCCCTGTGTTCTACAGCAGGTTCTGAGTTTTCTATTTTATATATTGTAGTGTATATAAGTCAATCCCAGTCTCCCAGTTTATCCCTCCCCTACTTTATCCCCTAGTAACCATACATAACATAACCTAGTTTTCTACATCTGTGATTCTACTTCTGTTTTGTAAATAAGTTCCATATACACACTGGAATATTACTCAGTCATTTAAAAATTACAAAATATTGATATTTGTAGCAACATGAATAGATCCAGAGATTGTCATACTGAGTGAAATAAGTCAGACACAGACAAATGTTGTATAATATTCTGCTGCTGCTGCTAAGATGCTTCAGTCGTGTCCCACTCTGTGCGACCCCAGAGACGGCAGCCCACCAGGCTCCCCCATCCCTGGGATTCTCCAGGCAAGAACACTGGAGTGGGTTGCCATTTCCTTCTCCATATTACTTATATGTAAATAGCCTAAAAAGGTATTTTTTGTAGACTTTTTGATAATGGCCATTCTGACTGGTGTGATGTCTTTGTCTTTGGATATAGAGTATCTTTTTTGTCAACAGTTGTTCAGTAATTACTTGTGATTTTGATGCTTTTGTGAGAAGAGGTAAGCTATCTTGTCTCTTATCCAGGAATAGCCTTTTGTTTAAATTTTACTTTTCTAATTTCCATATGCCAAGGCTTCACATTTTATAGGGAACCTGCAAAAGTGTGTACTTTTGTTGTGTACCAAAGAAAGGTGGTTTTATTACTCCAGAGCGGCCTAAGAACATTTCACTGGGAAAAAAAAAAAAAGATCATTTCACTGGGCACTTGAATTCAAATTTGTTCTCTTGATCAATGAATATCACTTGACTCTCTTCTAGGTGATATTTCCTAAAATGCATAGCCTCATTGGAAATGGACAATATACTTAGTAGTGTCCCTTCCAAATCAAAAATATGATTGTGTGCAAAACACCTTTCTGACAGTAACATTTACAGAGTGCTTACCATGTGCCTGTTTTGTATCCTATCGAATCTTCAAATAATCCCAAGCTATTATCTCCATAGTACACATGAGGAGAGTAGAAAATAGGATGACTCACCTGCCAGGGTCACCGAGCTAGGAAGTATCAGTCCACAAGTCTAACCCACAGCCATCTCACTCTGAGGTTCAAGTTGAAGACATGCACCTTCTTGATATGGAGCGGAGTCGGGGGCTCACGTCCGTTTCCGATTGTGTCTTCCAGGAGATACAATCTTCATTATCCTGAGGAAGCAGAAGCTGATCTTCCTGCACTGGTACCACCACATCACTGTGCTTCTGTACTCCTGGTACTCCTACAAGGACATGGTTGCTGGGGGCGGCTGGTTCATGACCATGAACTACAGCGTGCACTCTGTGATGTACTCTTACTACGCCCTGCGGGCGGCGGGTTTCCGAGTCTCCCGAAAGTTCGCCATGTTCATCACCCTGTCCCAGATCATTCAGATGCTGATAGGCTGCGTCATTAATTACCTGGTCTTCCAGTGGATGCAGCATGAGCAGTGTCACTCCCACTTTCAGAACATCTTCTGGTCCTCGCTCATGTACCTCAGCTACTTCGTGCTCTTCTGCCACTTCTTCTTTGAGGCCTACATCGGCAGCAAGATGAGGAAAGCAACGAAGGCTGACTAGTGTCGGGACTGAGGAGGAAGCCGTAGCTCAGGGTCATCAAGAAAAACAACAGACAAAAGAAAATGGCACAAGGAACCACATATGGTGCAGCTAAAACAAAACAAGACGTATGAGCAAACACACAACCCAAGGCAGCTTAGGGAGAATTAGGTTGACTTAACCCAGTAAGTTAGTGATCCTTTTTGGGTGAGACTCACTGAGTACACCTCCATCTCAAAGGACTGCTGCTGGAAGACCCCATTCCCTCTTGATCTGTCAACTCTAGGACAAATGAGAACAAAGTGGGCCAGAGGCAGACAGAAGGCAAACAAGCTACCAACAGTATACGGAAAAAACGAATTTACTGTTATATTTCTCTAAGGATCAGAGAAGTTTACTTAAAAACCATGTGAGCACATACATACAATCCTTTCTAATCTTTTTTGACACTAAACTGGAGCCAACAGAAAGGGTAAAAATGGAAGCGACACAGGGTGTATATCTAGAGTAACACTTTTGCAAAATTGAAAGTACTTTTTCAGAAAGGTTATGGGGTGTAGCGCCCATGAGAAAAGATGTCTTAATCACCTCCTAGAATAAATTCTATTTCAACTAAGAGAAAGACTCGTTCCCCTTCATAGCACAGCCTCAGTCTAGTGAGTTCACCATAACAAAATGAGGCACAGTATTTTCCCAGGATTCTCCCTGGGAGGAAGGAAACAGTGCCGCCCAGCTCCTGAAAGGGCAGCTCCAATCTCAGTATTTCTGATAGTTCTATTTCTACCCCTAAATCGGGTAGGACACAGCATCCTTTGTTCAGTTGCCTTGGGCTTTCAAACAGAAGAATAAATATAGGATAGAAAACAGACAACTCAACCAAATTATTTGAAAAATAGACTCTCTTACCTGTAAAAAGTTGCGGCCCTACACCGAAGTTCTTGAGCTTTTGGGAAAGAGGAATGAGCCGAAGATCAATATAAGAGAATAAGTACACCCCTCCATAGATGACTCCACACATAACTTTGCAAATGAAACCCTGTGGTACAGTCCATATTTTCTATATTTTTGTGAATTTCACAAAGCCACCCACAGGGCTCTCCTTGATCTTGGGTGAACACTGTGTTTCTGCATCATCTGCCTTTGCTCCCTAAAGCAATGCAGAGGTGTTTAAAGTGCCCTCTGCTGGTCAAGCGGAGATACTTTGACAAACACACTTCATGGCAAGTTGAGCTGACAGTTGACACACAAACGGCCCCCTTCGAGACTTATTCTTCAAATTTTAAATGATATAAAATAGTCACCATATTTTTGGCCAGATCAGAAGACATTCTTCCTACTTTGAGTCAGCTTCAGAAATTTTTTGAAAAGGGACTTATGCTCTAGAATTCAAAAATCAACTTATTAAGAGCCATATTCTTAAAAAAAAAAAAGCTAGATACTATAATATCTGTAATATTTCAGTCCTTTACAAGCCAAATAAATGTGTAAACATTCCTATATTTCAAAGAAGCAATTATGTCAAGTTGTTCAATGTGATATAATAGTATTCTAATTGGTTATATAGCTTACTGATTAGACAAACTAGATAAAAATTAGGGGCTACTACACTGCATAGATTAGACATGCATAACCACGCATATATACACACAGATGTGAAGTCCACCAAACTTTAAAGCCCAAATAAATAGAAACGTTTTCTGGCTAGCAGAAAAAGAAGCTGTTTAGCTTTCTTGCTTTGAGTGTGTACAGAAAAGGGATTTTTCAAATTATTTTTATATTATTTTAGCTTTAATTGTGCTGTCATTCATGAAACAGAGCTGCTCTGCTTCTCTGTCAGAGATGACAAGGGCTTTCTCAGCATCTCGTCTATGTGTGGAATTGAAAAGAATAAAGTTTTATTCCATTCTGTGTGAATGGTCTGAACCATGAACAGAGAGTCCGTGCGAACCAAGTCATGACTGATGGGATGGAGGGTGGGCTGTATGCAGGGAAGGGAAGCTGTCATGTCTGTGTTAAATTATTGTGAACAATCTATGATGTCTTGACATTGGTTCATAGATGCATTGATCTAAGAATGTATTATTAGGGAAAAAACCGATCTGGACTGAAAAGACAAGTCCTGCTATAACAACTAATAGATTATTAGGATGCAAACAATGTTATTTTGAGCTTTGAAAATACATGATACTGTGCAATAAGCGTTTTTTTCTTATAACAGAAAATGAGCAGAATAATGAGGAAAAGGCCAAATAACAGTGACTTGAATTTAACTGAAGGACAGTTAGAGCTTATTTGGTTAATTTAATTTAATGATTTAATCTATTGATTTATCAGTGATCCTTTAATGCAGGTTAGAATAAGGAAATAATCGTAGACCTTAAACAGACTCTGATGCTTCCAAAGCACTTTCATCTTGGTACAGGTTCATACTTGTGTCTACTTATGAGATAATTTAGAAATTTTGTTTACGGGTTGAATGTCTAATAAATAGTTTTAAAATTAGCTAAATATATCTAAAGGCATTTCCAATGTTTATCATGGGAGGGGGGAAAAAATCACACCTTTAAAAAAATTGAAATTCTGGTATTACAGGTTCAATACACTGTTTTTAACATCTCAGCTTAAGTGATTAATTCTATTAATATATGAGGCTGGACCACTACCCCATGGCAAATCTGAAGCCTATCAGAGAATTGACTGCCACATAGATAATCCTGCTGTCACTTAACATTCCAGAAAAACTTGGGCAGGCAAGTTTTTATAGCTGCCCCACTATGCTGCAATAGATTTCCTTTCTCTTGAAGATTTTCCACTGCACTTCAATTCCAGTATCATGAAAACATTCCTGGATTGAAAAAGTTTTTTAAATCAAATCTTCATTTCAGACATAAATACATGCAATTTGATACACAAGGTCTGAGCATCAACCCAAGTCTATGAGTTTGCAGTGAAAAACATTCTAATGAGAAATGCTCTATTCACAGATCAGGAGGTTTTATCTGGACCTTCTAATTTTGCTCATGAGAACAGAGCCATTACTATATTAAAAAATCATGTATTGAGACGATTATTCCAGTTAATTTACTCCCATCCTTCTAACCATCTGTTCCCTTCTCCAGGGGATCTTACCGACCCAGGGATCAAACCCGCATCTCCCACATTTCAGGCAGATTCTTTACCATCTGAGCCACCAGGGAAAACCTTCTAATCATATGCTGCTATAAACACAAGGGGACAGGGACAATACATTCATATATGTTGCTGATGGGGAAAGAAAAATTACATCCCCTGTCATTTCTAAATATGTGGCTCTGAGTCTGGAACTTTACTGAGTGGGGTTTTTGCAGAACGGGATGGAAGAACACTTCTAAGAAAGAGACTCAGAAAAAAAAAATTTTTTTTTAAATCAGCTGTGGTATCATTATCATAAGATAAAACCTGTCACATTAAGAACAACAAAGCACCTGGAGTAAACTACACTGGAGTAGAATATTCCACAAGTCTGGTCTGGTTCCAGACTGCTGGGTTACCAGGGAGAAATAAGCTCAGGTTGCTATCTATTATGAGAGAACAGCCTTTCTTCAGACACAACTAAGCTCCAGCACACATTTTCCCCCCAGTTTGGTTAATGAATCTTCAACACAGTTGTTGGGTTGGTCATGTGCTGACTCAAGTAGGGCTGTTAGGAGAGTGGAGATGGTCAAACAGACCACCTCCCTGAGTTCAGTGCTTTGAGCTGTGTGTGCATGGTCTGTGCCCGTCTCTTAGACACTTCTTTCCCTGAAAATGTTTCCATCCTGAAAATTACAATTGTGTGAGAGCTTTATGATGAAAGTCTAGTGGTCCGATCTTTTTGTTTTCAATAATAAATATTTTACTATCAATTCAGGATGGTAGTAGAGCCTATTTTCATGCTGTGAGTCATTGTCTCCTGTAACTTGTTATTCTGTCCCTTTTCTATCTGTTTACAGGAACCAATTCTTTGTGCCTCAGACCCATCACCAACCAAAAGAGATTTTGATAAGAATGCACCACAGGGTTTGGCCTCTGTTGCATACATATTAAAGTGATAAAGCAATGATACTCTTATTTTGTGCTGACAATCAGGATGAAGTGTTAGGTCCCAGTCTTGCAGTGAACCAACAGCCTCTGTATGCTGGTACCCAATACTTAAGCAAAAAAAGAATCATTATAGTTATAGCACTTTCTTGAATGCCAGTTGTAACACACCAATTATAAATATCTTTGAGCCATATGGCAAAACCCATAGCTAAAGAGACCAGTTAGGTACCCCTGTGCAAGCATCAAAGACTATTCACAGGCCTGTTGAATCACCAAGTTACTTGCTTCATCCTCCGATATTCTAAAAATTCAGGGCTCACAGAGAGGGAAAAATAGGCCCCAGGTCTCCCTTCCTCCTGAATTATACTTTTTTTTTTTTTTTTTTTAAGTGAAACAAGTTATTCTAGCACTAAAGAAACAGACAATGGGAACACATCTGTGGCGGAGTTCAGGGGGGCTGGGGAAATCTTAAGAATGGCAGTTTAATTTCATGCTGGGCAAGTAAAAGTCTTCACATCAGATACACTTCACAGAAATCCAAACACGAAACTACATTGTAGTAAACAGCTCCTGAAGCAACTGGTTAAAGAAACTGGTTGCATAAATCACAGTCAGGCCATTTTCACAACATATTTAAGCCAGGATTTCAAGGTCCCGACTCATGCTGGTATTGAACACTGTCATTCTCTCAATGCTTGGTGTCTCTGGAGACTTCCCCAGAAGACAGAACCCTAGAATGCTTCAGAAGTAGCCTCATAGTGCTGCCCAAGCCTGTCAATTCAAACAGGTCTGCTCTCTGGGCATGTTCAGGCAGGAGGTTGCTTACTGCTACCTGGAAAACCACTGGAAGATTCTGCTTCTTAGAGGTCCCAGCACCTCTATTCAACTAAAAGCCCACCCATATAAGCCTCACAGAGCAAATCACAGCAATGTTGGAATTGTTATTTTCAAGTGCTGATTTCACGACATTAAAAGAAATATTTTTTTCTGGTATATTAAAAATAAAATCATAATTTTTTGATTTAAAACCAAACTGTTTCTGGTTTCTTTTCTTTCTTCTGGGCAGTGCAAAGGAGGCATCCATAAAGGCTACTTAGAAAGGCCTTCCAGTGTACTCGTGGAACACAGAGAGTCACTGAAACTCCTCAGTTCTCAAGCAGAACCCAGGAATGATGTGGGTGCCAGATACTTCTGATCAAAACCCCACAGGTGTCCAGCCCTCCCATAGTGTTTCAAGGGTGAAACAACACATTCTCCAGACTGACATGTCAGGGCAGTCCTCATGGGGCAGGCAGTCTAAGTTGGATCCCTGTTTAACAGGTTGAGAAAAATATGTTCATTAGATCAAATGTCACCGAAGTAGAAGGAACAAGATGTGAACATAATCTCCTGAAAGAAGAATAAGTTAGTGAAATTCCAAGGCTCAGCCCTGCACTAGGAAGCGCAGTGCCATGCCACTGGATACAGAGTTCCAGGACAAAATGTGTTGGAAACAGGGAATGTAGCACCTACCTCCCATCGCTTAGCAAGGGGAGCATAGCCGGCTACTCCCCGCTCCTACAATTTGGCTTCAACTCCTAATGTTTTTGTATGATCTGTTTTATATGTTTCAGGCTACACGTTCGTGTTTTTCTCTACAATGTGTACAATAGCAAAGTCCCTACAGTATTTATATTTAAAACCAAGAACCTGTTACTTGTGAAAGTTCTCTATAGCTAAATTGCTATGAACACGCCTCTCTATTCACATCATCTCAGAATAAGACGAAACTTCCCATTTGTAACTCATTTAATGTACTTAACTCAGGTCAAAATGGGTGGATGGGAAGAGGGAGACCTCTACTGCACAGAAAGTCATTTTCATTAACTTTGCAACAACAACAAAAAATTGTGTAAAGGAAAAGCAGAAGCAAACCTTAGAGGTGTTTCTCTTTTTCATAGCAGTCTCAGAACCCCAATACAAATGATTGTGCCATCAGGTAGCTTCTGACAGAAACACAGTCTCGTATAATAGTATACAAGCTTCAGAAATGAATATGGCACACATGAAAACATATGAGCATTTTATATCACTATCTAGCAAAAATGCTGTACTTAATGACACTTCACTTCAAGACCAAGAATATGCTATAGCAGGCTTCCTAGGGATGGAAAAATACGAATAGGGTCAGAATACAGGATTTCAGCAACATGACCACTCTTGGTTCTGCAACATTAATGAAATTAATTGGACCCTTAATAAGGTATCATTAAATGCATGGTCAACACAAAGTAATTAAAAGGCTCCCCACTGGTTGGTCTGTTGCTGATGAATCTCCAGGTCTCACAGATCTGGGGCAAGGTTTCATTTATTGCCAAACACCTGTCCTGAGACTAAACAGGGAGGTCTTGTTCAGTGCACTGCTGACCACAGGGGGTTTCCATTGTGCGGGGAGAGGTGGCCTGTACCAAGTGACCTCAGCCCTCACAAAACTGTACACTCAGACATACAGAGAATCAAACATATGCTCTCCCCCTTAGCCTGTGATATCTGCACCCTCATGTCACCATAAAGGGCTCCAGGCAAGATTAGAAGCTCTGGATTAGATCAGATGAAATTCACCAACCCAGTTCCCTCTGTAACCTTTGACATTTCCTTCCTTCCTTTCCTTTGATATTCTTTACCTATATAATAGCTGAAGGATGTAACTATTAGTATTCCACCTTACTTATATATGGCTCCTCTGTCCATGGGGTTCTCCAGGCAAGAATACTGGAGTAGGTTGCCATTCCCTTCCCCAGAAGATCTTCCCGACCCAGGGATCGAACCCAGGTCTCCTGCACTGCAGGCAAATTCTTTACCATATGAGCCACCAGGGGAAATATATGCATTATAGAAGACGTATTTATATGGAAAAGATAACATACATAGGCTCTCAGAAAACAACACAGCATCCTCAGGGTTAAACCCGTGCGGTGGCCCCTCCTGACAACCCCTGCCATCTGACTACTGGATTCTGCAATCTTTGGTATTTTCAGCCCCCCAGGGTGAAAGCCCCGTGCTACAGGCTGGGGTTTCATACACAGCTTCCTTTTCTATTGACTACACTAATTCCTTTCATACTAGAGGGAAAAACTGCCCCCCTGGGTGTTGCTCTGCTATGTTTTATTTATGAAAACTCTACTGGGTGTTTCTTCAGGCAGCCAATCTCTCTCTACAAAGAGAAGGCAAACAGGTTTGCAATGCTTGCATCTCATCTGGCTCATAACTCTGTGTGAGTTACTATAAAATACCAGTTCATTTTTGCAAAACAAGCACTTTGTCTTTAATCAGAAGCAGTTCTTATTTCAACTTGGTTTTAGAATAATCAAATCTATACAACATAAATCTACTGAGCTTCTAAACTGACTTAGGCAGCCAAGGCAACTCATTTGTTTATTTTCACCTAAGCCAATTTCCCCCAGACCCACTGGCCTGTAGAGGCAAATTGTTTGCTGGTTTGTAGCTCCCACTGATGCAGGACCTCTGACTTCCTGCCAAGTCCCTTGCATCTAATTCTAGAAATGGCCAAGGGGAGTCTCGCAGCCTCTGTCAGGCATTTCTGCTATGTGGTCACTCCCACCCCACCTCCCCGCCATCCACAGCCAGCCCAGCTGCCACTGCCTCTGTCCACTGGGCCCTGCAACCTCTCGGCCTGGCCGGGTGGAGCGGCTCTCAGAAGGCCTCCACTGCCCCTCAGAGAGACAGGGCACCCTCTGGTCTGCAGTGAGACAAGATGCCTCTTTCCCTTGGTTAGATGTGCTTTGTGAGAAAAACCACCCCCTTCTCTACCTAACAGCCAGACATGCATCCAGGAACTGAAGAATGGATTTGAGAAATGGCCACTGCACTGAATCAGAATGTCTATTTCCTCTCCTGCCAGGGGCAAAGCTGGCCCTTGGATTGAGCTAATTGGATCTCCTTTTACCTGGAGAGGTATTATCCCTAGAAGTCCCTTAGCCCCACTATAAATGGACTCACATGGCGACCACCTCTGTTCCCTAGACTTGCCCTGACATTTCTGAGTCTAGCAGAGGACACAGGTGAAGTTCCTTTTCTAGAAGCTTCCCAGGTCTCCTCCAGGCTCCCCATTATCTGTCCCACTACAGGTCCAGGCATCTCTGAGATGCACTTAAATTCAGCCCAGGCACCCTGCCAATTTTGTAAAAATGATATGCTAAGCAAGCACACTGACCAAGGGAATATTTCATGCAAAGATGGGCACAATAAAAGACAGAAATGATATGGACCTAACAAAAGCAGAAAGACATTAAGAATAGGTGGCAAGAATACACAGAAGAACTGTATAAAAAGGTCTTAATAACCTGGATAACCACAATGGTGTGATCACTCACCTAGAGCCAGACATCCTGGAGTGTGAAGTCAAGTGGAACTTAGGAAGCATTACTACAAACAAAGCTAGTGTAGGTGATGGAATTCCAGCTGAACTAGTTCAAATCCTAAAAGATGATGCTGTTAAAGTGCTGCACTCAATATGTCAGCAAATCTGTAAAATTCAGCAGTGGCCACAGGACTTGAAAAGGTCAATTTTCATTCCAACCCCAAAGAAGGGCAATGCCAAAGAATGTTAAATCTACCCCACAATTGCGCTCATCTCATGTGCTAGCAAGGTAATGCTCAAAATCCTTCAAGCTAGGCTTCAATAGTACATGAGCAGAGAACTTCCAGACATACAAGCTAGATTTAGAAAACCCAGAGATTAAATTTCCTACATCATAGAAAAAGCAAGGGAATTCCAGGAAAAAATCTACTTTTGCTTCATTATATACACTAAAGCCTTTGACTGTGTGGATTGCAACACACTGTGGAAAATTCTTAAAGAAATGGAAATACCAGACCACCTGAGCTGCCTCCTGAGAAAACTGTATGCAGGTCAAGAAGCAATAGTTAGAACAAAACGTGGAACAATGAACTGATTCAAAATTAGGAAAGGAGTATGTCAAGGCTGTATATTGTCATCCTGCTTACTTAACTTATATGCAGAGTAAATTATGTGAAATGCAAGGCTGAATCAAGCTCAAGCTGGAATCAAGATTGCTGGGAGACATATCAATTATGTCAGATATGCAGATGACACCACCCTTTGGCAGAAAGTGAAGAACTAAAGAGCCTCTTGATGAAAGTGAAAGAGGAGAGTGAAAAGGGTGACTTTAAATTCAGCATTCAAAAAGCTAAGATTATGGCATCTGGTTCCATCACTTCATGGCAAATAGATGGGGGTGGGGGGAAATGGAACTAGTGACAGACTTTATTTTCTTGGGTTCCAAAATCTTTATGGACGGTGATTGTAGCCATGAAATTAAAAGATGTTGCTCCTTGGAAGAAAGCTATGACAAACCTAGACAACACATTTAAAAGCAGAGACATTACTTTGCCAACAAAGGTCCATCTAGTCAAAGCCATGGTTTTTCCAGTAATCATGTATGGATGTGAGAGTTGGACCGTGAAGAAGGCTGAGCACTGAAGGACTGATGTTTTAGAATTGTGGTGCTACAGAAGACTCTTGAGAGTCCCTTGGACTGCAAGGAGATCAAACCAGTCAATCCTAAAGGAAATCAACCTTGAATAATCATTGGAAGGACTGATCCTGAAGCTGAAACTCAGACAGCAGCCCACCTGGCTCCGCCATCCCTGGGATTCTCCAGGCAAGAACACTGGAGTGGGTTGCCATTTCCTTCTCCAATGCATGAAAGTGAAACGTGAAAGTCAAGTCGCTCAGTTGTGTCCAACTCTTAGTGACCCCATGGACTGCAGCGTACCAGGCTCCTCCATCCACGTGATTTTCCAGGCAAGCGTACTGGAGTAGGATGCCATTGCCTTCTCCAAATACTTTGGCTACCTGATGAAAAGAGGCAACTCACTGGAAAAGACCCTGGTGCTGGGAAAGATTGAAGGCAAGGAGGAGAAGGGGGAGACAGAGGATTAGACGGTTGAATGGCATCACCAATTCAATGGACATGAGTTCTGAGCAAACTCTGGGAGAAGGACAGGGAAGCCTGGCGTGCTGCAGTCCATGAAGTCGCAAACAGTTGGACACGACTGAGTAACTGAACTGAGCTACTGAACAATGAAAATATACTTAAACAAGTCCTTTCCTTTTTAGTGAAAATCAATTTTTGAATTAAACAGGTAAACTGCAGAAAGTCATGACAATTTCTTAGGCTTTCTCTCTTTATCCCTGACTGTGGCCTTCTCGTGTGCACATTTCATGTGCCTGGAAAGTAGAGGTTAGGGCACTTGTTGAGTTCTCATATCCCTGCCTGTGCATTCCTACCTGGTGTGGCTAATCACCACATAAATATATAATTCATTATTTGTGGACTGTTGAAAATCTGACTTCAATAGATCTTTACAGCAGTGGTCCCCCACCTCCAGGATCTAATGCCTGATGATCTGAGAAGGAGCTGAGGTAATAATAATAGACTTAAAGTACACAATAAATGTAACACTTGAATCATCCTCAAACTATCCCCCCACTCCTGATGCATGGAAAAATTGTGTTCCCAAAACCAGTTCTTCATACCCAAAAGGTTGGGGACTGCTGCTTTATAGCACAAAGAATCAAGTTTTCCCATCACCCTCCCCCCAACGCCCCCACAACTCCAGTGACTTGGAGTTAAATATTTGTTGAACTGATGAAAACAAAATGTTAGTTGCAGCTGTGGATGTAAACAGCATTTTAGATTTCTGTCTTCTTTCTCCTCTGTGTGCTATGTGTGTTTGTAAATGTTTGTGTGCTCTGGGAAAGCTCTTGTCCTTTTTCACTGGATACTTACAAATAGGCAGAATTGTGTTTCGAGCCACTGGATTAGTTGCTTATTCCAGTGGGAATTTTTTAAATCTCATGCAATATCATGGTTTGATTAGCAAAAGTTCTTATCTAGGACTTCAGAAAACAGGCTCTGGCATCAAGTTGCCTAATTCTGCCATCTGCCTGAAGGTAGTTATTTGACTACCCTGTGCCTCAGTTTCCTCATCTGTGAAATGGGCATAACAATGATACCTAAGTGTTAGTCGCTCAGTTATGCCTGACTCTTTGCAACCCCATGGACTGTAGCCCACCAGGCTCCTCTGTCCATGAGATTTTCTGGGCAAGGATACTGGAGTGGGTTGCCATTTCCTTCTCCAGGGGATCTTCCCAAACCAGGGATAGAACCCAGGTCTCCTGCACTGCAGGCAGATTCTTTACCAACTGAGCTACAAGGGAAGCATGAATCTCAAATACATCAGCACATAAAGAAACCTATACACTTTCCCAGAATACTGAGGGTTTATAATAAGATTCATTAGCTCCAACTCCATGTTTAGTCAGCTGCTTTTTTCTTCTGAATTCTTCTGGATTCTGATTTCTTTCTCAGACAAAAGAAAAGGAAGTTACTCTCTGCAAGAATGTTTCAGTTTAGTCACATCTCAGAAATAAGCCAGCCGGCTAATTTGGGAATATGAGAGAGAGACTGTGTGTGTGTGTGTGTGCACACGTGAGCGTGTGTGTGTGTGCACACATGAGCATTGAGTGTGCATGCACCTTCATGTGTCTGGGAGGTGATGTGATGAAGGAGTGGAATAATACTATTCCAAGCAACAGCCATTGGGTAGGTTTTCAAATACTTGGTTTCAGTGTCTGTGCTACAGTGTGTACTCCTAAGCATCTAAGAGAAAGAAGAATTTTCCATCCTTTGCTCACAATCTCTCTTTAAAAGAGACTATGCTTGATTGTAGGGGAAAGATGTCTTATTATATTACAGTACATCAGAGCCTACCTTTGGAAATGGAATGTGACAGTATTGGTGAGACCTCTGTGTGGTATGTTTGGTCCATGTTGGTGGTCCTGTCAGCAAATGTTAGTTACAGCAAGTCCCACTCAATCATAGTGATCTGGACTTACACTGGTATACACACAGTGACATTCATCAACCAGAAGGGCTAAAAAATGTGGATTTTGTTTCTTTGTTTTCTAAGTTCAGAGCCTATGTGATTTTATGGGGAAAACCCTCTTCTAAAAGTAAAAATTCCTAGATTCAATGGACAGTCATTCAGATAGGATCA
>SJXQ01012566.1:0-29261 GCA_006408695.1 Aepyceros melampus
GGAGAGGCTGCATCATATAATTAAAAGCAGTAAAGACAGTGGCATTGCAGAAACCAATATGGCCATCCAGGAGGGCTCTAAAAAGCTTAGGTATTTATTCATACATTCAGCTTTTAAAGGACCCACTACAAGAGACAAATAGGAGCATAATCACTGTTGTCAGGACTGTTACGTAGAAAGAGCTAGAAGAAGGCGAAGGGCTAGCTTGCACTGCCTAGGTAAGCTGGCAAAATACCACACGGGAGAGGGAGAAGACAGAATTAGGCCGCTCCTATTTGGCTTCTGGGCTTCCCCAGTGGCTCAGCAGTGAAGAATCTGCCTGCAATTCAGGAGGCACAGGAGATGTATGTTCAATTCCTGGGTTGGGAAGATCCCCTGGAGGAGGAAATGACAACCCACTCCAGTATTCTTGCCTGGGAAATCCCATGGACAGAGAGCATGGTGGGCTGCAGTCCATGGCATCGCAAAGAGTCTGAAGTGACCGAGCAGGCATGCATTTGACTTCTAACTTTTTTATCAAATTGCTGAATTCACTGATGCCATAGATAGCTGGTTTGTATACTATTCTTTTTAAGCAGTGAAACCCTTATCCCAAATCTAAATATATAAAGAAGTTCCTAGTGGAATCTCTTAAGATTTTCCCTCATACCTCAGTGGGTAAAAAATCTGCCAGAAAGGCAGGAGACCTGGGTTCAATTTCTGCATTGGGAAGATCCCCTAAGAAGGAAATGACAGCCCACTCCAGTATTCTTGCCTAGAGAATCCCATGGACAGAGGAGCCTGGCAGGCTACAGTCCATGGGGTCGCAAGGATCAGACATGACTTAGTGACTAAACCACCACCACCAGTGGAATTCTGGGTGACCCAGAGGTTCAGAGCACTGTCTAAATAACCGTGCCTTCGCCTTTGCAGAATGGTACACTTCACTGCCATAAGAAACAAGCAGTCAGACTTCAGCTGGGCATTTGATAAGGTCACTTATAACAGTCTTGCAACTAAGGCTGGATTATGACATTCAGACCAATCAGCAGTGTGTGAAACCACAGATCCCGGTAGTGTGAATTAATGAGATGATGTGAAATGAACAGGAAGTCATGTGGAATAGAGTTCTGTTCCTGATCTTTTTTAGTGTTAAAAAATGTCAACGACTTCGAGGAAGTAATACCATCCCCATGTGGTCACATGATTCTATATTAATTCCTACACTTGAACTAGTAGCTTATATCCTCCCATTTACACTTCTGCTTTTTCTACTTCTTCCTCCCATAGAACAAGTCACCTCAATGTGCTATATTTCGGCATTTAATCCATGTATATTTATGCTCACATTAAATGAAAACTTTCACTCTTTTGCCCTCAAGAAAGAATCAGGACAATCGTAATCTCCTCATTTGCATCATTACCGCAAAAAGGACTCTCGGGCGTCAGTCAGGTGTTCTGCGTGGGAAGCACTCAGGCTCTCAACAGCCACTGGCCCTGTTCTCGGTATCACAGCGCGTTGGAACATTGTGTGTGCTTAGTCGCTCCGTCATGTTTGACTCTTTGCAACCCCTTGGACTATAGCCCACCAGGCTCCTCTGTCCGTAGGATTCTCCAGGCAAGAATACTGGAACGGGTAGCCATTCCCTTCTTCAGGGAATCGTCCTGACCCAGCGATCGAACCCAGGTCTCCTGCATCGCAGGCAGATTCTTCACCGTCTGAACTACCAGAGAAGCCCTGTCTTTGGAGCTCTGTTATTCTTCTGCTAATGGGAACTGACATGAGACTGCCCCTGGGTTAGTTACTTTCACATCAACACAACTCCCTGCTCCAAATCATTCCCTCATCTCCTCCTTCTCCTTCACTAACTCGCTACCCCCATCACAGCTCTGAATGGCTCTTTCAGTTTCCGATGCATTACCCTGGTGGAGATAGGGAACCAGTGGTGGAAACTGCTTCCCCAGGCTCCTGGTGAAAGTATCTCTGTCTTTTACTTAACTTCAAACTGCTCTGAGTGTCACAATCCACTTATTTCATTTAATTAAGATTTATTTAGCTTAATGCTGTGCTGGGAATTGACAAGAAAAGCAATTATTTCATTTAAATAAGATTTATTAAGCTCTTATTTTATGTCAGGAATAGAGCTAAGGATGAGAGATAAAAATATATAAAGACACATTCCTTGTCCTCAAAAAATGCTAAGTTTAGGGAGATGGAGCTAGTGAGTAGATCAATTTCAATTCAGGGTCATAGATGCTAGATGCTAGTAGAAGCATATATTGATGCTGTGTGTGCTCAAAGAAAGAAGAGCTAAACCGCCTAGACACTAGAGTTACACACAGTGAGTGTTTAGAATAAGTACCAGTGGGCTGTGTGAGTAAAAGGGAGATGGGTGTTCCAGGCAGAAGTGTCCATGTGCATGAAGGTAAGAAGGTCTGAGGAGGTGAAGCTTTGGGAACCGCTTTCTGTTTGGTGCCCAGAGGGTACAGAGCAGAAGGGATGTGTAGAAAAGTGGATGAGAAAGGTAGGTTGACCTGAGGTCCGAGAAGGCTTTAATCTCTACTTCATAATGCTGTGGGGAGTCAAGGGAGAGTTTTAGGCTAGGGTACTACAGGATCTGAATTGCATATTGAAGGGACCACTCCTAGCAGCCATGGGAGGTTAAGACAGCAGGGAAAAGGCAAAAGGAAAGAAGGACTGTTATGGGGTGGGAAGTAACGTCAACCAAAGGAGTGGGGTCTGAATGGGACGCTGCAAGAAAAGATGGATTGGAGAGTGATGTAGAGGTGAAAGAACTTCGTGAAATATTGTCTGCAGGGATGAAGAAGAGGGAAGAGGCATAAGTGAATCTTAATTTCTGGCTGGGCCAAGTTGTTTGGACAAGTTTACCGTAGTTTGAGAATACACGAGAAGGGTGGGTTCTGGGGAATGATAATAGCTTTGGTAAAGGAAGAAAATGAAAGAGCCGGCATAAAGCTACTTATTAAAGAAACTGAAATCATGGCATCCAGCCCCATTACTGCATGAGAAATCAAAGGGGAAAAGGTGGAAATAGCGACAGATTTCCTCTTCTTGGGCTCTGAAATCACTGCGGATGGTGACTGCAGTCATGAAATCAGAAGATGATTGCTACTTGACAGGAAAGCGATGACAAACATAGATAATGTGTTGAAAAAGCAGAGACATTTCTCCGCCAACAAAGGTCCATATAGTCAAGGCTATGGTCTTCCCAGTGGTGATGTACGGTAGTGAGAGCTAGACCGTAAAGAAGGCAGAATGCCAAGGAATTGATGCCTTTGAACTGTGGTGCTGGAGAAGACTCCTGAAAGTCTCTTGGACAGCAAGGAGATCAAACCAATCAATCTTAAGAGAAATCAAGCCTGAATACTTGTTGGGAGAGCTGATGCTGAAACTGAAGCTCATTGGAAAAGTCCCTGATGCTGGGAAAGATTGACGGCAGGAGGAGAAGAAGGCATCAGAGGATGACATGGCTGGATGGCATCACCAAAGCAGTGGACATGAGCTTCAGCAAACTTTGGGAGAGGGTGAGGGACAGGGAGGCCTGATGTGCTGCAGTCCATGGGGTCACAAAGAGTCAGACACGACTGGGCGACTAAACAGGAACAATGGTTTTGGTGTTGGGAACACTGAGTTTGAGATATTTGTAAAACATGGGGAGTGGTGCTGGGAAGCATGTTGGACAGTTGTCTTAAAGGATCTGCTGCTCCAGAAGCCTGGCCCAGGCTGGAGAGCACGATGTGAACCGACACGGCCTGTGTGTGCATCATGGCCGGAACCCCGGGTTCATGACATCACCCAGGTAGACAGTGGTCGGGTTAGACGTTCTCTGAGGATGGAACTAAGGGAAAGATTTGTGGTTGGTCTCCATTGTCTATCATACTGTGTAGGGCTGCCCCAGTGACTCAGATAGTAAAGAATCTGCCTGCAATGCAGGATACTCGGGTTTGATGCTTGGTCAGGAAGATCCCCTGGAGAAGGAAATGACTACCCACTCCAGTGTTCCTGCCTGGAAAAATCCCATGGACAGAGGAGCTTGGCCAGCTACAGTGCGTGGGGTTGCAAAGAGTCAGAAACGACGGAGTAACTAGCACTTTCACTTTCTATTGTCCTGTTTAGTTTTATTAAAATGGACCCTCTGGAAGAGGAAAGGACCAAAGGAGAAAGTCTGAAGATGCAAACTGATTGACAGGTCTAGGTATTGTCCATTTTTAATTCTCCCCCCTCTCATAATTGATTTAGGATATTTGTGGATCATTTCTCCCCTTCCTGAATTTTCTGTTTCTTTCCAAACATTTTATGTCAGCAGAGTATGTTGCAGATAAATGCTGGTTGAATATAAAAGAGTTGTTTCCTATCTGGAATATGCAGATTCATTGAAATATTAAGTTTAAAAACACATTCCAAAGAAGGTGAGTGTATTCCACCACCACTTTTACCAAATACAGCAGATGCCTATCTCTCTGTCTCCCACGATCCATCATCTACACTGTGAACCTTGAGTTAAATGTCAGATAAGTTATAGTTACTAGGAAAGTACCTGAAAATCAGAGCTCTCTCCTCCTTCAATTTTCTGAAAATGAAGTAATCACAGGTGCACCCCTTCTAATCTATAATGAATGTAAGTAAGTGTGATTCCCCCAAAGATTTGACTTCCTAGATTCCAAAACAGGACATATGTGTTTGCACGTCAAATTTACATTGATGTCAGACATCTCTGATTGCAGCGCATTTCTGCATTTTGCTGTCCGGCTCCCAAAAAATCTCATCCAAGAAGTCTCCCCCTCGTGCCCTTGATTTTTGGGGAGGAGGTGTGACGCATGAAGCTTTGGCACTGAAGGCACCACTTTGGCAGCTGGAAAGGACCTTATATAGCAGCATCGCTTCACACGCCCTGTGTTGGAAAGATCGGTTTGGAATGTGGTGACTTCGAAGGCTGATAAGGACATTCCACCGAAGGAGGGATGCTGGGGTCAGCTTGAGGAAGGAGGCTGCAGCACCATCACCCATCAAACGTGGTCCTTGTTTCAGGCCAGTGAAGAGTTTTCACTCATCACGGACTAGGACCCGGGCTGGGCTTATTGTTCTTTGAGACCTTTGGAATTACAGCCAACACGTATCCCATGGAATGAGTGAGCCCCTGCTAGCCTTTCAGTGTGGCCATTTATTATTATAGGACAGACATAGGCACAGAGAGTCACTAACGAGCTATTGCTTCCTTTGCTGAGAACAGCAGGAGGACACAAAAAAAGCCCTTTGGAAAATAATTTATCTGGACATCTGCAAGCCGATGAGCAAATGAACTGACGTGGGGCTGAGCAATGTGTCCTGAGGACAGAAAACGCGTCTGAAGGTGACCTCTCGTCTAGAAGCTTCACTTGCGCATCATTGGGCAAGTGATGTTCAGGGGTTCAGAGAAAATCCTTTCTCTTCGTAAATGAGAGTGAAGAACAGAGGTATCGAGAGAGCTTGTCCAAACAGAAAGTAGAGTGGCCTTGCCATTTTGTACCGTCGGGGACAAGGCCGCATCCCTGGCTGTTAGACATCGGGTTTCTCACGGGCGCCCCTGGTTTCCGTCTTTGTTGCCACCGCTTGCTGCACTGCTCTGCTCAGGGTGGTGTTCACACTTGCTCCCTTCCCTTTCTTCCTCCTCTTCGGTCCTTGCCTCCCTCCCCACCCTATTCTGTCCTTTCTCCCACTTCCCCGCTCCTTTCCTTCTCTCCCAGGTACTGTGACCAAGAAAAGTTTGCAGAGCCTCATGCTGGGTGGATTTCAGCAACAGTGTTTCCAACTCTCTGCAGCTTCATGGACTGTAACCCTCCAGGTTTCTGTCATGGGATTCTCCAGGCAAGAATACTGGAATGGGTTGCCATGCCCTTCTCCAGGGGATTTTCCCGAGCCAAGGATCAAACTTGCATTTCTTATGTCTGGGTTTTCTACCTCTAGCACCACATGGAAAGCCCTTCAGCAACAGACATCCTCCTAATTTTAAGGGGAAAAAAAAAGCCCCTTGGCCAAAGGAATTTATTTTGAGCCCCCTTCTATGCCATTTTGAATACATTTAGTTTCTGCATTTTAAACATGGCAGTGATTGTTTATTCAGCATCATCAGGCCCAGTCGTAGCCTCCTAATGCATTGCTTCATTTCTCCACTCACAAATATTTACTGCGCCCCTGTTACCCACTAAACTCTGGGATTGCAGCAGTAGATAAACATCAAGGATTGTCCTCATGAAGCTCTGGGGGTGGGAGAGAGAAGCAATATACAAATGATGGGTCAGTAAACATCTATCACATATCACATAATGAATGGCAGGAAGAAAAACCCAGTATAAGGTACATAGAGAGTGGCCGGTGGAGACATGGTTGCCTTTGGAACAGACTGGAGCAAGTCTTGCGGAAGCCAAGGGGAAAAGTGGTGTAGGAACTTTGTTGAGAGCCAGGTCGATTCTGCCTCTTCAATGCTGACCACACAGACTACAGGTGTCCAGTGATGCTAAATGAGTAAAAGAGAGAAGAGTCGCCTTTGAAATTTTGGTTCAGTTCCTCTCTAAAATTTCTAAAAAACTGTAGAAAGAGGAATTCTCCAAGACTCGGAGGATTAAATTAGACCCACGTGCTCATATCCCCAATGCTGCAAGTCCCTGGAGCTAATGCTTATCACACTGAAGGTTGTAACCCATTAGTGGGGCCAGAAGTCAGTTCACGGGTTGTGGCCAGCACTTTTGTACGCTACTGAGTCTTCACTGAGGGATAATTCGCATGCATTCACATGCATAAAAGTCAAGGGAAGGGCAAAGGCAAAGATGAGTCAGAGAGTGGTTGGGGGTTGGGAATGGCAGTTTAGCCTGAGCGAGAGGTTGAGAGGGTGATGGGAAATGAGGTCACAAGGAAGGCAGGAGTGAGCCCTCCTGAAGTCTGGGAGGCCTTGATGAGGACCTAGACTTTCCCTCTGACTCAGATGGAAAGCCAGAAAGTTTTTTAGCAAAGGCAAGTAGGATGTGACCTCCTGCATCACACAGTGGTGAAGTCCTTAGGTCTGAGGCCAGGCTGCCATGTTGAGCCACCCCTCCTGCTAGCTGTGTGACAGAGGGTGAGTTACTTTTGTGTGCCTTCTGAGTGATAAATTTACTGACCCTCTATGGTTGTTATGAGGATTCTATAAATCAGGAGTTGTAAACTACCAATTTATTAAATATATTTATTAAATATAATATTAAACAATAACTATAATATGTATTAAATAACAATATAATTAAATCATTTAAAAGAACTCTTTAAAAGATTTTGCATGGCAGTTTTGACCTATTGCCTTGGTCACTTAGCTCAGGGGGTTGCAAAGCATTGGACTTGGCTGAAGCGACACAGCGTGTACAAGAAGCTAATATGTTGCATTTCATTGTTGTCTAGTTTCTTGTTAAGTCATGTCCAACTCTTTGTGACTCCAGGTACTGTAGCCCTCCATGCTCCTCTGTCCATGGAATTTTCCAGGCAAGAATACTGGAGTGGGTTGCCATTTCCTTCTCCAAGGAATCTTTCCTACCCAGGGATCAAAACCATGTCTCCTGTGTCTTCTGCATTGGCAGGTGGATTCTTCACCACTGCACCGCCTGGGAAGCCCCTGCGTCCAGCTCTATTGTTGTCCAAACCCTTTGCCCAACAGCTGACTGAGAAGCTGTCGCAAATCATTGACGATTTAAGGTGACTACACGTTGACTGCTCACCTAGGTCTCTGATGTCCACTCATTTCCTCCTGTAATTAACCCAGCAACACCACCTGTTAATAAACTTAGGGGGTTGCCAACAGTGATCAAATAAAACCTGAGGAAATTGGATCCTGTGGAAAAAATGTCACATCAAAGTTTCAGAAGCATTAAAAAAGTCTGTTCTGATTCAGCTGACTTTTTAAGTACTACAAATCACCCTTGATGAGTAGAGATTGCCAAGCACCTGGATGGATCGCCTGTGTGTTGCCTCATTTTAATTGCTGGTTGTGTGGTTTCATTTTAGCCTGAGGTCTTAATTCCCACTAACGATTTCCCTAGCGAGCACGCTGGGACGTACTGCACCTGCTGAAGACGAATTTCACCACACCAAAGCGTTAGTCACTGAGCTGTGTCCGACTCTATATGACCCTATGGACTGCAGCCCGCCAGACTCCTTTGTCCGTGAGAGTCTCTAGGTGAAAATACTGGAGTGGGTTCCCATGCCCTCCTCCAAGGGGATCTTCCTGACCCAGGGATCGAACCAGAGTCTCCTGCATTGCAGGCAGATTCTTTACTGCTGAGTCACCAGGGAAGACCGTGAAGGCATTACTTCCCCCTCAATAATAATAATAACAATAACAATAACAAAGAGTATATTTTCTTTTGGCTTCTGAAGAAGCTGTCGATTCCCTATAAGAAGGAAAGTCCATAATGATTAAATCAATGCTTCATTAATATTAATATTTCAATAGAAGAAATAAGACAGTAGCAATTAATTTTTTCTAATTCTTGATTTACTCATTCCATTAACTCAGATGAGTGCTTTGAATCACCTAATGTCTCCCAATCTTTTGAGCAATTTTCCAGAAAAAGATGATAATGATAATAATGACAACTAACATTTATATCATGCTTGCCAGGGGCCAGCTAATTGTCTAAGCACCTATACATATATATTTTCTCTCTTAATCCTCCTAATTCACCATAAGAAGTAGGCACATCTATCTCCTTTCTTCAGATGAGTAAACTGAGGCATAGAGAAGTTAAGTAACTCACTCAAGGTCACATAGAGCTGCTGCTGCTGCTGCTGCTAAGTCGCTTCAGCCGTGTCCGACTCTGTGCGACCCCAGAGACGGCAGCCCACCAGGCTCCCCCGTCACTGGGATTCTCCAGGCAAGAACACTGGAGTGTGTGCCATTTCCTTCTCCAATGCATGAAAGTGAAAAGTTAAAGTGAAGTCATTCAGTCCTGTCTCACTCCTAGCGACCCCATGGACTACAGCCCACCAGGCTCCTCTGTCCACGGGATTTTCCAGGCAAGAGTACTGGAGTGGGGTGCCATTGCCTTCTCTGCACACACAGCTAATAAGCGGCAAAACCCCAGAACCCAGGAGAGGAGATATTGTGAACCCATTGGCCTCCATTTTCTTTTATCAGTTTTCATTATTCTTTTAAAATAGACCATGGAAACTTCTCGTTTATACAAAAAGGCTCAGCAATGTCATCAAGTTCTTGCCGGTGAACTTGCCCAGACATAAAGCAGAGCAGAAAAGGACAGGGTGCATCTTCGGTCGGGGCTGGGGGAGGAGGAGGCACAGAGCAAGAATCACCCACCATGGAGCACAGGCTTCCCAGGAGGCTCAGCGTGAAGAGCCCACCTGCCAGTGAGGGAGACTCAAGAGATGCAGGTTCAACCCCTGGGTCGAGAAGATCCCTTGGAGCAGGAAATGGCTACCCACTTCAGGGTTCCTACCTGGGAAATCCCATGGGCAGAGGAGCCTGGCAGGCTCCAGTCCACGGGCACGTGAAGGAGTCGTGCATGGCTCAGCGACTAAGCAACAAAACCAAAACATATGCGTTGTATTTGAAAGTCAAAGGGCATTTTGAATTGTTTCATGAAAATGTCTATATTCTTGATTTCATAACTTGCGTCTAGGAGTTACTCCTAGGTAAACTATCGGAGGAAATACAATTTTTGTGGTACTGATATTTATAACCAAAAAAATAAAGAAATAGCTTAAATTCTTGGAGTAATGGTTGAGCTAAATAAGCTGTGACGTATTCACGTGATGAAACAATCGCGGTTTACGGGTACCGTGGCTCCATCATCCCGTTATCCTCTTTGTACCTTCATCATCCTCATTTCTGCTTCAGAAACTATATTTCTGTAATGCAACAATATATCAGGATTTGGATGTCAAAAACAAACTCTACGACATTATATTTATAAGCTTTCTGCATGTGTACAAGTAAATATGCATTATCTATTATATGATAATATTGAGCACATATGCACATATGTATATAACATGAAGAAAATGTGCTGTGTGCTCAGTCGCTCAGTCGTGTCCAAAAGTTTGCAACCCCGAGGACAGTAGCCCACCAGCCTCCTCTGTCCTTGGGATTTTCCAGGAAAGAATACTGAAGTGGGTTGCCATTTCCTACGCCAGGGATGAAGAAAATACAACACTCTTATTTTTACCACCAGCTGAAGCTATGAAACATCGTCAAT
This sequence comes from Aepyceros melampus, assembly GCA_006408695.1. NCBI lineage: Eukaryota > Metazoa > Chordata > Mammalia > Artiodactyla > Bovidae > Aepyceros > Aepyceros melampus. The sequence goes on from SJXQ01012566.1 coordinate 10,216, forward strand.
CGCGCTGAACCCCACTAGGTCGCTCTCCCGACTGTGACCACAGACAAACACTGTCAGAGCGTTGTGTCTGTCCTTCCTGCTCAGGTCTTTATTCTTCTACTTGTATTTCCCTTTACACAATAGTGTTCAATTTTCCATTTTAAGTTTAAATATCCTGGCTGCTGCTGCTGCTGCTAAGTCGCTTTAGTCACGTCCGACTCTGTGCGACCCCATAGATGGCAACCCACCAGGCTCCCCCCGTCACTGGGATTCTCCAGGCAAGAACACTAGAGTGGGTTGCCATTTCCTTCTCCAATGCATGAAAGTGAAAAGTGAAAGTGAAGTCGCTCAGTCGTGTCTGATTCCTAGAGACCCCATGGACTGCAGCCTACCAGGCTCCTCCATCCATGGGATTTTCCAGGCAAGAGTACTGGAGTGGAGTGCCCATTGACTATATTCTTTGATTAAAGTCCTTTGATTTTCCCTTCTGTATTCACCTCTCTTTCAGTTTCTCTTTCATTTTTTCCTACCCTTGTTTCACCATTCACATCAGCCTCCAGTATTCCAGAGGCAGGATGGTGGTGGGGCTGGAGGGTATGGGGGGCAGGGTCGGGCAGGAGAGGGGGGGCATAGGTTTAAGTTTTGAGCATTAAAACTCCAAATCTCAGTGCAGCAACCAGAAAGCAAGCAGGAGGGCTATCACTTACTTTACAACATTAAAAACATAGCATGATATTCTCATGAATGATCTCTTATTTATTTATTTATTTTTTTGGAATAGTTGGGCATTTATTTTCATGTATAACTAGCACATCAACATGTGCCTGTGGGGATATATTGCTTAGTTAGCATAAGACTAGATTGGTAAGTGAGTAAAAAGAAAAAGGATGTTGAGTTAAAGAAAATATTAAGGAAGTGAGAGAACAGGAGGTCTTCATAAGATAAAAATTGTGGAGGTTATGGGAAAGCCTGGAGTTTGAGACTCGCTGCTCTAAGCTTTGGGCAAGAAGCTCTGCTCTGGTCTGAAGCCCTTAAGGGGCCCTACACAGAAACCCTCCAGGCACTTGGAGCTCCGAGAATTCTCCTAAGAGCACGTGGTACATTGAGAGGACCCCAGGGAGGAAAGCACCTTTTGGTTCCTGTGTTCATGCCCTACAAAATGTCTTAGAAGTTACAAAGCAACAAGTGATGTTTTCTTAAAAGGGAAAAGAATCTTAGAGGTGTGGCCTTGAGTGGGCACTGGTCACAGGGCAGCCTGGGCTGAAGGGCCCAAGCAGGGGTTGGGGGACAGCCCTGTTATTGTCCTGGACGAGTGTGTGTGTGTGTGTGTGTGTGTGTGAGCACAGCCCCCATCAAGGCTGCAGGAGGAACACCCAAGGGCTCCTGTGCTCCGCTCCCTGGCAAACAACAGGCACTTAATCTGTGTCTGCAGAATCACTGTTGCACAGGAGGAGGCACCAGAAGGCAGGTGGAGTTGCTGACATCGTCCTTGGGTGTCAACGTGTCACCCTTGGCTCCTGCCCTGCTGTGCAGGTTCATGCCTGGGTCTGAGCCCCATGTCAACACGGCCCCAAGGTGGGAAGTCCGTGCCACCAGGAGGGTCACTCTCTTGTACATTTATGCACAATGGAAGGTATTTCCCCATCTTCCCCCAATTCCAAAGCATGTTTCTCATTCAAATGTTAAAAAATAGTGCTTTTTAAAGGACTCTGGGGTTGTACTCTAACAGCTAAGCCCCTCAGAGCTCATGGATCATTGCTATGGACACGGGTGCCTGCTGGAGACTCACCCAACTGACCCCTGGAAATGGAAGTCAAGGCCAGTGCTCAAGAGGGACCAGAGCAGTCGAGGTGGAACCCCCGGGCATGATGTTCACAGTACGAAAGCCTTCTGGTGCCCAGAGGAGAGAAGGAACCACTGAGAGTCTGAAGGGTGCACTGAGCTGGGAGGAGGCCGGGGCTCAGCGGCCGAAGTGATGGACGGAGTGCAAGCTGGTCTCTGCGTGTGGCTTGGAAGGAAAGCATGGCAGAACAGGTCGGGAAGGGACACAAGCTAGGGAAGGGGCCCCAACAAGCAGGGCTCGTGTGCAGCCGCACCCCCTGGCCCAGCGGTGCCCTCAGCAGCACCCTGCTTCACGTGGCATGGCTTGCAGAAGAGACGGTTGTTCAGCGGGTAGCAGCCCTGGTCATGGGCTCCAGACAGGAGGACCCTGCAGTCCTCACACCGGTAGCCATTCTCATGGAAGTTTCTTCCCATGTACTCGATTTTGAAGGCATCCTTCCCGTCTCGGGGGAGGCTGGGATTCTCACAGATGCTGCACAGCTGGGCGAGCTTCTTGTAGAAGTCGTCCAGGCAGTACACCTCATTCTGACTGTCCAGGGCAGAGCTCTCATCCCTGATGCTCCGGGCGCAGGTCACACACGGGAAGCAGGAGGGGCGGAAGGCCTGGTCTAGGGCCCGGATGATGTGTTCCCAGACAACCTCGCCACCTTTGCCACACTTCTCCAGGGTGTCCTGGTAGCAGGGTTCACAGAGGGGCCACCCATCCTTCTGGTAGAAGCTCTGCCCGGCCAGCTGGCGGCGGCAGACACGTCCGTGAAGCACTGGGCGGGTATTGCCTCTTCATAGCCTCTAAGGCCAGCTCTCGGGGGCACACAAGTCTTGTGGCAGAAGGCACAGATGTCTGCGGAGGCCTCTGTTCCAGGGAAGCCGACAGGCTCCTCGGGGCGGGGGCGGCAGCTCCTCCTCTGCAGGCTTGAGATGACTGGGCCGAGGCTGCAGTGGAGGCCCCTCCACCAGGGCCTGTGGGGACAGAGGAGAGAAGAGTCATCCAACAGGGACACCACACAGTTCTGCCCCACCTGGTGGCACCAGGCACAATGTGCCCCCCTCTCCTCTAATAGTTTTTATTTTTAGCGGTGCCTGGTCCTTGTTGCTGTTTGGACTCTTCTCTAGTTGTAGGGAGCGGGGGCTACGCTCTAGTTGCAGTGAGTGGGCCTCTCACTNGGGGGTCGGGGAGGGGCGGGTGCAACTGCTCTAGTCTGAAATGAGCGATGCCCCCATCGCGGAGGAGGGCTCTTCTTCCGGAGGGGGCAGGTCCGCTGGAGGGGGGCGGTGGAGGCGGAGCTGGGAGGAGGTCCAGGTCTGGAAGTGCATTGTCAACGTGCAGGGGTGAGGAGGAAGCGAACACCCTCCATTGGAGAGCTGAGGTGGAACAGCTGGCCCTGGGGCTGCAGCCCTGCCAGGGGGCATCCAGGAATGGAGCTTTCCCACTGAGCCAGCCCCGGTGCCTTCCTGGGGGCAGGAGATTCCCAGGGGCGGCCAGGCCGGGTCTCATAAGCTGCTCACCTCACCTCCTCAATCACAGCCTCATCTCGGCTTGGGGGCACCAGGGTGATAAAGACAGACCAGGCGACCCTTTTCTCAGGCTTGGAGGCCATTGTTTCAGCTTCTGGTGGGGCTGCAATCTGGATTTTCCTAGGAAGGCTGAGGTCCCCAACGTTCAGGCCGGCTCCACTGAGCCGCCTGCTCTGGTCAGTCACCTGATCTCTTATTTAGCTGAAGGGTTTTGTAGAAATTCTCCTCTCTGCTCATCAATCCCACTGCCTCTTGCTTTTTCTCTACATGTTCCACGGGACATTTCGCAAACAAATCTTGGGCCTAGAGTCTATTCTGCTTAACAATAAGCCCCTCTTGCAATTGGAGTCACAAAACCGCAGTCAGAGCGCGGAGATGTCGTAAACCTTGCTTTCCCAGATGGAGAGCAGCCCAAACAGGGATTTGGTCAAGGGCGTTGGGAATACATTAGGCGAAGTCTGTAATGAGAACAAAAGAGGCAGATGACTAGTCTCCACTCCATCTCAGTGGGCAAGAGTGTAGCCTTCCAGATTTGTCATTGCCTTGGGGTCTTTGTCATTGCAGGGTTATTAGCATATTTCCAATAAGCAGGAGAAAGAAACAGAAGAGAGTGTCTATCAGAGGGTGTGCCCGCCTGCCTTTCTCTCCTGCAAACGACAACTAGAAACTATGACTTTGCTTCCTCCCCCGTGGGGGAGGAGAAATAGGGAACTGAGGTGTTTGAAAGAATGGGGGTTCTGAGACGATGAAAGAATGGGGCTAGATGAGGAGGTTAAAATGCTGTTCCTGGATTGAGAAAGGGAAGATCCATTTTTCATAAGACCAACTGCAAAACGTACAATCATCCGGGTAGGATCCTCCCACCATGGCGTCCTGGCAGGCAGAGGGGGTAGAACGTCCAGCACACAAGTGGTCAGACAGCCGTGCAGTAGCCGGAGGGCCATCATCTGCACACCCCAGGCAGACACAGAGTGCAAGTCAGGCTGGCCTTGCCCCAGCCTAAGGCTCCTGCCCAGAATAGTGTATTGCAAGTACCCCATGACTGATTTGCTTCACCTACCGATATGTTTATGGATACATTTATTTACTTTTAATGCCACTGTTCTTTAAAAAGTATTTATTTCTTTATTTTTGATTGTACTGGTTCTTCGTTTCTGCATGAGGGCTTTCTTAGTTGCAGTAGGTGGGGGCGACTCTCTAGCTGTGGGTTCAGGCTTCTTGCGGTGGTTTCTCCTGTGGTGGAGCATGCCCTCTATCTAGGGCAAGTGGGCTTCGGTAGTTGTGGCTTGCAGGCTCAGTAGTTGTGGCACTCAGGCTTAATTGCTCTGCGGCATGTGGAATCTTTCCGGACTGAAAGATTGAACCCTTGTCCCCTGCATTGGCAGGCAGATTTTCATCCACTGGCTACCTCGGAAGTCCTATGGATACATTTATGAACAAAGTTTCCAAGTAGCACAATTATGCAAGAAACTTAGATGATTGATTTATACAAGTGTGGATTTATTTTAACCATCCCATTTCATGCCCTTCTCTAGCTGGGTGAGAAGCTTCCTTGGTGGTGCAGTGGTAAAGCATCCTCCTGCAATGCAGATGTGAGAGACACAGGTTTGATCCATGGGTTGGAAGATGACCCTGGGGAAGGAAATGTCAACCCACTCCAGTATTTTTGCCTGGGAAATCCTAGAGACAGAGGAGCCTGGTGGGCTACAGCCCATGGGGGTCAAAGAGTCAGACCCAATTAAGCACACAGACACACAGACACACAGACACACAGACACACAGACACACAGACACACACACACAGACACACACACACACAGACACACACACACACACAGACACACACACACACACACACACACACAGACACACACACACACACACACACACACACACACACACACACACACAGACACACACACAGACACACACACACACACACACACACACACACACACACCTCTAGGTGAGTCTAGGCTACCACCACTTTTTTCTTGGTCGTCCCTAACCTTGAGATGCTCATCCCCTTTGGGTGACATGGGCATGTATGGAGAGCACTATTGTAATAAAAATCCAGCCTCTGGCACTCGCTCCAGCTCCCCCATCAAAACCACTCCATCCTTCCTCTTTCTTGGCAGAGGTTTCCTCCCACTGTAGAATCTCACAGTGGCAAAGAGACATTTTCCCGGTGTCTTTTGCAGCTCAGCCTATCAATGGCACCTGATTGTGGCCAAAGGAACTTGAATGTTTCAAGAAGATATTTTTCTTCTCTTAATTTCCAAAGAGTGATTTCTGCTTGTCTTTTTTTTTTTCTTTTCCATGGGGAAGGCATATGATGCCTGGAACTGCAGCCGCTGTCTTGTGACCATGTGGGAACAGCCCCAAGATCACGAAGATGCTGATCCAAAGCCTGGACATTGCCGACAACTAAACCAATCTTGGAAATGTCTGTCTCTAGGCTTCTTGTTAGGTAAGAAAGATGGACTTGTCTAAGTCCCTTTTAGTCAGATATTTTATTTCTTGCAGCAGAGAGTATAGACAATAAATCACAACATATTAGGCCATGTAGTAATGAAATGTACAATCCAAGCTCTCCTTTAGAGACCCCTTGGAGGGCTTCCACTGCAGGTGGAGTAATGTCCAGAGTTCTTACCTGGATCCACCAGGCTCTGCACATCACCCCTGCACCTTTCCAAGACTCTCAGGCTGTGTTCTGTATTCCCGCCTCACATTTCCTTTCCTTCTTTGTTTTCTGTCCTGGCCAAATTTCTGCCACAGAGCCTTTGCATGCGCTTATTGTGTCCTCTTCCTTCTTCTACATACAGCTTTAAGCTTTAAGGCGGCTTCTTCATAACAGCTTTGCTTTATCACCCAATCTAAAGCAGGTCTCTCATGCTATGGCTTGTGACACCTCCCTGCTCTGCCCTCAATGACTACGGCTGACTGTGGGGAGGGCCCCTCAATGGGTGTTCCAGCTTCCTCCTGGAAGGGCAAGGTCTGAGACTGAGACTGCCTTTCCCAGGCTCCTGGGAACTAGGTTCTAAATGGAGTTGAGATTCTGCCTATCAGATATACAGAGGTGGTTTTCCCATGCTGTTGCATGAGCAGAGAGAGATGGAGGAGTTATCTGCTGGCCGGGGACCTGGAGGAGGAGATGTGACTCTCACCTTGACAAAGGCAGCAGCTCTCTGAATCGACTCATTTTGCAACGCACTTTGGGGCGCTGATATTGTCATTTTTGCTAGAGGTTGTTTCTTTGTTATTGTTTAGTCCCTAAGTCATGTCACACTCTTTGCAACCCTGTGGACTGTAGCCTACCAGGCTCCTCTGTCCATAGGATTTCTTTAGGCCTCTTTAAAATGTGAGCCAGCTATAACATTTTTTTTAAATTTATTTTTAACTGGAGGATAATTGCTTTATAATATTGTGTTGGCTTCTGCCATATACAAAGTGAATCAGCCGTAAGTATACATATGTCCCCTCACTGTGATTTTAATTCTGTATCTATTTGTACGTGGCCTTGTTAGCTGGCATCTCCTGCTCACTTCTATGCCCTGAACACTCAGCACCAGGTGTGGCACATGTCTAGGGTCATAGCTACTTGTTGAGTAGGTGAATCAGTGACTGAAAACAGCGGACCTTGCACAGGACTTCTTCCTTGGAGGCCCAGTGCAGGGCCGCACCTTCTAGTACAGGAGTTGGGGATTCAATTCCTGGTCAAGGAGCTAAAATCCCACATACCTTGTGGCCAAAAGCCAAAACAGAAAACAGAAATAATATTGCAACAAACTCAATAAAGACTTTAAAAATGATCCACATTAAAAACAACTTAAAAAACCCAGAAATTGCCTATAAAGTTATAAGAAAGTATAAAGTCCTGAAGTCGCATGTTTGATATTTCAAATTCTGCTGCTGCTGCTGGTAAGTTGCTTCAGTCGTGTCCGACTCTGTGAGACCCCATAGACAGCAGCCCACCAGGCTCCTCTGTCCCCGGGATTCTCCAGGCAAGAATACTGGAGTGGGTTGCCATTTCCTTCTCCAATTTCAAATTCTGGTCATGTTTAAAAAGCCAGGAAGCTAATATTTTTTTTTGTTTTTTCACTCTTTGCAAACATCTCACCCTCCCCTCCCCTCTCCCCATGTGCGTGAGTCTATTCTCTGTGTCTGTGTCTTTATTGTTACCCTGTAAATAAATTCTTTGGTACCATTTTTCTAGATTCTGTATATATGCATTAGAATATGGTATTTATCTTTCTCTTTCTGACTCACTTCATTCCATATATTAGGTTCTAGGTTCATCCACCTCATTAAAACTGACTCAAATGTGTTCCTTTTTATGGCTGTAATATTCCATTGTGTAGATGTACTACAGCTTCTTTATCCATTTATCTGCTGATGAACTTCTAGGTTGCTTCCATGTTCTAGCTATTGTAAATAGTGCTGCAGTGAACAATGAGATACATGTGTCATTTCAATTTTGGTTTCCTCAGGGTATATGCCTAGGAGTGGGATTCCTGGGTCATATAGTGATTTTATTCCTAGTTGTTTTTTTTTTAAGGAATCTCCATACCATCTTCCATAGTGGCTGTATCAATTTATATTCCCACCAACAGTGTAAGAGCATTCCCTTTTCTCCACACCCTCTCCAGCATTTATTGTTTGTAGACTTTTTGATGAGGGCTATTCTGACCGGTGTGTGGTGATATCTCATGGCAGTTTTGATTTGCATTTCTCTAATAATGAGCGATGTTGAGCATCTTTTCATGTGTTTATTAGCCATCTGTATGTCTCTTTGGAGAAATGTCTGTTTAGGTCTGTTTCCCACTTCTTGATTGGGTTGTTTGTTTTTGGGTATTGAGTTGTATGAGCTGCTTGTATATTTTGGAAATTAATCCTTTGTCTGTTGTTTCATTTGCTATTACTTTCTCCCTTTCTAAGGGTTATCTTTTCACCTTGCTTATAGTTTCCTTTGTTGTGCAAAAGCTTTTAAGTTTAATCAGGTTCCACTTGTTTACTTTTGTTTTTATTTACGTTACTCTAGGAGGTGGGTCACTCCAGTGTTCTTGCCTGGAGAATCTCAGGGTTGGGGGAGCCTGGTGGGCTGCAGTCCATGGGGTTGCTAAGAGTCTGATATGACTGAGCGACTTCACTTTTACTTCATGCATTTTACTTTCATGCATTGGAGAAGGAAATGGCAACCCACTCCAGTGTTCTTGCCTGGAGAATCCCAGGGACGGGGGAGCCTGGTGGGCTGCCGTCTATGGGGTTGCACAGAGTCAGACACGACTGGAGTGACTCGGCAGCAGCAGCAGCAGCAGCAGCAGGAAGTGGGTCACTCCAGTGTTCTTGTCTGGAGAATTCCAGGGACGGGGGACCCTGGTGGGCTGCAGTCCATGGGGTCGCTAAGAGTCTGATTCAACTGAGCATCTTCACTTTCATGCATTGGAGAAGGAAATGGCAACCTACCCCAGTGTTCTTGCCTGGAGAATCCAGGGATGGGGGAGCCTGGTGGGCTGCGGTCCATGGGGTCGCCCAGAGTTGGACACGACTAAAGTGACTTAGCAGCAGCAGCAGCAGCAGCAGGTGTTGGGTCATAGAGGATCTTGCTTTGATTTATGTCAAGTGTTCTGCCTATGTTTTCTTCTAAGAGTTTTATAGTTTCTGGTCTTACATTTAGGTCTTTAATCCATTTTGAGTTCATCATGTGTATGGTGTTAGGAGGGAGAAGGAAATGGCAACCCACCGCAGTATTCTTGCCTAGAGCGTCCTGTCGACAGAGGAGCTCAGTGGGCTGCTGTCCATGGGGTTGCACAGAGTCAGACATGACTGAAGCGACTTAGCATGCATGCATACGTGGTGTTAGGAAGTGTTCTAATTTCATTTTACAGCTGTCCCGTTTTCCCAGCACCATTTACTGAAGAGGCTGTCTTTGCCCCATTGTATATTCTTGCCTCCTTTGTCAAAAATAAGGTACCCATAGGTGCATGGGTATATTTCTGGGCTTTCTATCTTGTTCTATTGGTCTGTATTTTTGTTTTTGTGCCAGTACCATACTGTCTTGGAAGCTAACATTTACAGTGAATTTCCAACTTGCAGGTTTCACCTGGCAGCCTCATGGCATAACAGGCAAATTTTTAAAAAACTGAAACAAAAGGGACATAAACTCTGTTACGAAAGGATAATCCTGACCATAATGGTTTTGTGTCTCAAGAAATGTAATCTCACTCAGAGAGATTTCCATGATCCTTTTTGATACCTCACAAGAGGGCAAGTCCATTCTGAAGGAGATCAACCCTGGGATTTCTTTGGAAGGAATGATGCTAAAGCTGAAGCTCCAGTACTTTGGCCACCTCATGCGAACAGTTGACTCATTGGAAAAGACTCTGATGCTGGGAGGGATTTGGGGGCAGGAGAAGAAGGGGAAGACCAAGGATGAGATGGCTGGATGGAATCATGGACTGGATGGATGTGAGTCTGAGTGAACTCCGGGAGTTGGTAATGGACAGGGAGGCTGGCATGCTGCGATTCATGGGGTCACAAAGAGTCAGACACGGCTGAGCGACTGAACTGAACTTAACTGAACTGAAGAGGGCAAGTTGGGTTTCCTAGGTGGTTCAGTGGTAAAGAATCTGCCGGCCAATGCAGAAGACACAGGTTCAGTCCTTGGGTTGGGAAGATTCCCTGGAGAAAAAAATGGCAACCCACTCCAGTATTCTTGCCTGGGAAATTCCATGGACAGAGGAGCCTGGCAGGCTACAGACCATGGGGTCACAAAGAGTTGGACACGACTTAGCAATTGAACAACAACAACAAGAAGAAGAGGACAAGTTGCACTTTGATCTGAGATGCTGTCTTAGTACCATGGAACTCATCATTGAAGATACAACCTCACATTCTCTCCCTGGCGATTCCCTGATGAGACACAGGCATGCCATCGACCGTCAGATCCATGAGGGCATGAACCCGTGTTTGGCTCGAGTAATCCCTGTTCTCGATGCTTTCTAGAATACAATCAGCACTCAGTAAGCCAATGAATTCGATAGATACAGCCACTTTCCCCTAGGTACCTATTTTACACATGGTAATATATATGTTTCAATGCTACTCTCTCAATTCCATCCTACCCTTTCTCTCCTCATTGTGTCCAAAGTCTGTTCTCTATGCCTGTGTCTATTTCTGCCCTACTAATAGGTCAATCAGTACCATTGCTTTAGATTTCTTATATATGATATTTGTGTTCAGCATGCTATTGCAAACAGCAGGTGCTGCATTCTCTTTAGGCATCAATTTTGAGGAGTTTCATAAAGGACTAAAATTAGTGTTTAGTCACATTAATGAATCAGATACCTCTTTCGTCTTATTGGTGTCCAGTTCAGCTCAGTCGCTCAGGCATGATCTGTGTCTCATCCATGTAAAAATGTATCTTCTAACAGCTGCACAATCTTCTTTAATTGTAGTAGGCTCTCTTTTCCAATGTGGATTTTTCCATCAACTACTGAAAGTAGCAAATGAGTGTATCTATTTTTCTCTTTGCCTCCCTCCCTGTAGCTGAGCTTGTTCTTCCAGCTTCTATCTGGTATTCCAACTGAAAGTTCATACTCTATGAAGTTGTCCATTGTTTGGAACTGTTCCTGGGTGACTTACTCCCACCATGAAAATTATTAGAGAGGAGGGAGTGGGAACCGAGGGGACAGAGGGGAAAGGGGGAAAACCACAGACCTCAGGAAAGCCTTCCAGAAAAATCATCTCCCCAGGAGACAAGACAAAGCAGAGGCTTGTGTTTCTTCAATGTGGCCAAATGTCCCTACTCAAAGACTGGTGTTAGCTGGAAAAAACCATATTTCTACCAAGTTTGCTCGTGTTTAATTCTGTTCTGTTTATTTACCTGTAAGTTATATTAATATAAATCGATTTTACTGTTTCAATCTGATATAATTCACAGTACATTTCATCCTACATACAGTAGGCATATATGATGTAGAGTTCATTTATGCACATCAGTAATGTATTTTCTCTTCTCTTTTGATCACTTCTTTGATATCTGCAATTGGCATGGATGTCCCAAATCTGTACTGACGCTGAAAGAAAGTGTTAGTTCCTGAGTCGTGTCCAACTCTATGTGGCCCCATGGACTGTAACCCACCAGGCTCCTCTGTCCATGGGATTTCCCAGGCAAGATTACTGGAGTGGGTTGCCATTCCCTTCTCCAGAGGATTTTCCTGACCCAAGGATCAAACCCTCGTCTCCTCCATTGGCAGGCAGATTCTTTACCATCTGAGCCACCAGGGAAACCCTCTACTGACTCTAGGAGTTTCCAATATACACAGGTGATCACATCCTCATTTAATGCCACCAAGAGTTGAGATTTCCCACTCCCGAGATGTTCTGATGCTCTTCCTGTGACCCAGAGCCAAGGAGCACGTGTCCACTCTTGTCCTCCCATTGCACCCACGGTCTTGCCTGACTCCAGACAACACACTGACTCCTCTACCCATCCCTAAGCGTCCGTGCCGCCCAGGGACCTGGGAATCCAGAGAGAGTTCTCAGCAGCCTGGCGAGGCCATGACATGCACAGGCTGAGTGCAGGAGGGAAGGTGAGACCCAGACACAAAGACGGGGACACGGAGCGGATGGCACGGGGATCCTGGGCCCTGGAGCCCGGGGTGTTTGGGAGCTAGGGGAGCAGGAGGAGGGGCTGGTGAATGCTGACAGGGAGGCGCTAAGCCGGCTGTTCTCCAGCGCCTGCGGCCACGGCTCCCAAGCCGCCACATCGCCATTACCTTAGAAATGGCTAAACCCAGATTGCCTGCAGGCTCTGGCATTCTTTTCATGTCAAAGTGGTATTTTTTGTGGTATTCAAGTCATGCCAAAGAATGTAGGCAACCCAAGTCAGTTTTGTCACGAAACTACAACCGAAACGCTAGTAGGCTTGAGGTTCACACGTCCGAGGGGGACCTTGTATTTCAGTTTCCACTAACTTTTCCCAATTAATCTGAAATGCCTTTTACAGAGCACACAAGCTTTCATGCTAGACGTTGAAAGGAAGGCTAAAACTGCAGCTGCCGGGGAGAGGTGGCACACTGGTATGAATGGGCTTCAGGCAAAGCACATGTGGTGAGGCTCTGTGGATGCCAGGGGCCAGGGGAGGGGCCAGGGAGACACGCTCAAAGCAAATGCCCTGAGCTGAGCTTCACGGAACTTTTTCAGCGTCTGTGCTGCTTATGTCTATCTGTTCAGGGACACGTGAAGACTGTGGACAGGCGTACTCCAAATCCTGTGTTGTGACAAGTGAGCAATTGCAAAGCCTTCTAGAAGCAGTTTCCAGACAGCAACATGGCTACTGGTATGCAAGGAGATCAAGCCAGTCAATCCTAAAGGAAATCAATCCTGAATCTTCATTGGAAGGACTGACGCTGAAGCTGAAGCTCCAATACTTAGGCCATCTGATGCAAAGAGTCAGCTCGATGGAAAAGACCCTGATGCTGGGAAAGATTGAGGACAGGAAAAGAAGAGGGTGGCAGAAGACAAGATGGTTGAGTGGCCTCATCTACTCAACCGATGTGAGTTTAAGCAAACTTGAGAGATGGTGAAGAACAGGGAAGCCTGGTGTGCTGCAGTCCATGGGATCACAAAGAGTCAGACCTGACTTAGGGACTGATCAACGAGCATGACAGCCTTTATAGTGTATCGAGCTCAGGTCTGGGGCTACAGCTCGGAGAAAAAGTGAAATTTAGAGCTCACAGACCCTGTCATCTCCTAAAGGGATACACAAGAAATCAGGCAGCTACCACGCAGTCTGAAAAGTGTGATCGCTATTCCAGTTTAATAGACACTTTCATAGTGGGGTGCTGCTGCTGCTGCTGCTAAGTAACTTCAGTCGCGTCCAACTCTGTGCGACCCCATAGCCAGCAGCCCACCAGGCTCCCCCATCCCTGGGATTCTCCAGGCAAGAACACTGGAGTGGGTACAGCAAGGTGGGATCTCCTCAAAATTAAAACCAAACTCTTTGTATTTAACGCCTACCTTCCCGGATCTACCGTCAGTGCAGGAGGCAGGACTCGAGTCCCTCCTGCGGACTCACCGCACTGGCCTCTTGCCAGCAGGCACTTAATAAATAATCGCTAAATATCTGAGCGAGGAAATGACTGGGCCCTAGGCGAGAGGCAAGCGTGGAGAGTTAGGGACCATGAACTCTATTCCTGGAGTCAGGGAGGCTTTGTGGAAGAAGTGGTATTTATGCTGAATCCTCCAGGGAAATGGTGTGGAGCTCGAAAAAGAAACAGCAGCTCCTTTAAAAACTTGGAGGCAAAGCTGCTCAGCGCATCTGGTGAAACCGCGGACCTCTCGCCTGGCGTTCAGAGCAGCTGCTCTGTCCCCTGCGGCTTCAGTGTAAAACAGAAAACGATGTCATCACAAGGTGGATAAGGCCGACCAACTAGAAAAAAGAGAGTTTTCTTCCAGCATGATTGAGTCTCTTTACCGTGCACTCCGTCTTCCCCTTGTCCAGGCCACTTGCCCAGCTGGTCCAGTAGCCTTGAGAGTGGGGAGGAGGATGACCGGAACTGATCACATGTCTTTAATAAGCGGAAGCGGATTCACAGCAGCTTGTCTGACTTTTCTGACCCTGTAAGAATTTGAGCTTCATTCTGTGAGCAGTGATGACTTTTTGAAGGAATTAAACTTGGGAATGATGCTTCAACAGAACTTTATTCAGCAGGCCCTTCTTGAGCTCCTGCTTAAGGGAGAGGCTCACATTGATAGGGTATCTGTCCTGGTGGAACCTACCACCTATTAAACTGGGCTTAGGGGCCAGCCGGAGGGAGGAAGAGCCACTTAAACTAGAAAAATCTTCGAACGGACCTGGTGAGGCAGACATGGGGATGTCCGTTTCACAAATGAGAAAACAGAAGAAAGGGAAGTCAGATAACTTACCCAAGATCACGTAGTTTCAAACTCTTATCTATGTGATCGTAAATCCCACAGAGAAAAGGCAAAATGCTGACTCATATGTCCTTACATAAATTTAAAAAGTGAATATAAGAAAGACAAACCACTACTTGCACACACACACCACACACACACACACACACACACACTCACACACACACATGTGAAATACAATCTCACTTTCCAGAAAATGCAGCCTGGAAAATACTGGTCAGAGTATGGCCAGTGGCCTAACTTTAGACCCTATACAGGCTTATTCATCTGAGTGAATTTTGTTCTGGGTAAAAACATTCCATAATCACAGACCTCGCCTCTCAGCTTAGCAGGGGCCCCTCACAAGTGAATGCTATTCATAGGATCCCAGAGCTGTAAAAAGCCAGTCTGAGGGCCTGATTTGGAACTTTCGAATGCAGTTGAGCAGTTTTGCAAATATCAGTTTTCTCTTCTTCTCTGGAATTTGTCTGGGGAGGAACTCTGTGTTCTAAAGTTTCATGACCCCGATCAGTAAAATGTTCCCCCGGGTTCCAGCTCCATCTTATCTGCGTGAGTGTGGGTCCGTCTCTCCCTTCTTTGGTCCTCTGTTGGAAGGGAGATTGGAAAGGATCTTAAGTGCATTTCTTCTGTGAACTCGGCGAACCCCAGTTCCTTTGAAAGTTTACCCTAGGATTCATTTTCCTGTTTATAAAGTATTCATTTCTCTTTTCTGGATTGTTTCATTTCCAATTTCCTTTCTGGAAAAAAAAAAAAGTAGGCATATGCGTTTTGGGACAGATGCTGTCATTTCAACCCCATGAATCGCAGCATGCCAGGCCTCCCTGTCCATCACCAACTTCTGGAGTTCACTCAGACCCACGCCCATCGAGTCCGTGATGCCATCCAGCCATCTCATTCTCTGTTGTCCCCTTCTCCTCCTGACCCCAATCCCTCCCAGCATCAGGGTGTTTTCCAGTAAGTCAACTCTTCGCATGAGGTGGCCAAAGGACTGGAGTTTCAGCTTTTAGCATCATTTGGGACAGAAAAGACAGCAATAGCAGTTACAACTGATTCTCGTTGTTGGTGGTGCTGTGTTCTACAGAGTCACTGTTTGAACATAGAATTGATGAAGACAGAACCATTGCTCCCAGAGGAAATAAAGGTTGGGTTCCTATGAGCCGCTGGTGACATTTGCATCAGTCGACCAATATCTAGCCTCATTTTATGTGTGTTTTGGGGGTTTTGCTGTTGTTTTCTTTTCTACTTTATTTTAATTTTTTACCTCTTTATTTTATATTGGAGTGTATGGATGTGAGAGTTGGACTGTGAAGAAGGCTGAGTGACGAAGAATTGATGCTTTTGAACTGTGGTGTTGGAGAAGACTCTTGAGAGTCCCTTGAACTGCAAGGAGATCCAACCAGTCCATTCTGAAGGAGATCAGCCCTGGGATTTCTTTGGAAGGAATGATGCTAAAGCTGAAACTCCAGTCCTTTGGCCACCTCATGCGAAGAGTTGACTTACTGGAAAACACTGTGATGCTGGGAGGGATTGGGGACAGGAGGAGAAGGGGACGACAGAGAATGAGATGGCTGGATGGCATCACGGACTCGATGGGCGTGGGTCTGAGTGAACTCGGGGAGTTGGTGATGGACAGGGAGGCCTGGCGTGCTGCGATTCATGGGGTCGCAAAGAGTCGGACATGACTGAGCGACTGAACTGAACTGACTGATAGGTGATTAGCAGAGTTGCATTAGTTTCAAGGTACAGCAAAGTAACTCAGTTACACATGTATCCAATGTAGCTGCTCTTTTTCAAATTCTTTCCCCATTGAGGTCATTACATAGTATTGAGCAGAGCCTGGGCTAGGTCGTTGCTCTTTGTTGGTTATCCATTTTCAGTGAAGCAGTGTGTGCATGTCAAAGCTCTGCTGTTTAAAGAAGGGTGATAGGAGGGATGAGAATCTTCTGATCCACCTCGCCTATTTTACAGTCTGTATGCTTTTGCTGAAATGCACTAAATGTCATGTATCACACTGATGCATTAACATTGAATTCACAGCCAATGATGCTAGAATTCACACCTGAATGGAGCTTATGGGACATGCAGATTTTCTCCATAAGGCATTTCACACAGTCTCTGTGCTTAGGACACTAACCGGCCCTTGGACACTATGTTTGGGGGCCATTTTAGTATTATTAATATTCTTTTTTTTGGCAGGTGCTGGGTCTTCGTTATTGCACATGAGCCTTCTCTAGCAGTGGCAGCAGGAGCTACTTTCTAGTTGGGGTGCATGGGCTTCTCTTTGCAGTGGCTTCTCTTGCTGCAGAGCACAGGCTGTAGGCACGAGGGCTTTGGTAGCTATAGCACCCGGGCTCAATAGTTGCAGCTCTTGGGCTCTAGAATGTAGGCGCAGTATTTGCGGAGCATGGGCTCAGCTGCTTTGCAGGATGTGGGATCTTCCTGGGCCAGGGATCCAACCTGTGTCTCCTGCATTGCAAGGTGGACTTGGGGGCCATTTTAAACAATCACTCCAAAGAGCACAGAAATGCAAAGAACATGGCCCCAAGGAGACAGCAGAGAGGAGAACTTATTAGCATGAGAGCTGAAACGAGAAGCTGGGAACATGTCTGTTGGTAATTCATATGCTTCCTCATCCGGCACGTGTTCATAAATCATCGTGAAAGTGCTGTGAGTATTGATCTGGGGGCTACAAATACATTTCAGCAAGTAGGTGGATTTGCCTGTGCTGTTCCTATTAAGTGTTGGGGGCCTTTTCCAGATGGCAGGGAAAAGGGTGTAAGGAGGGAACGGGGCATCTTTTGGAGACCCAAGAGACTGTTGAAAATAATTTATGAGAGACATGGTACCTGGACAGTAGCTCATAGCCTAAGGTGGAGAAACATAATTCCTTGCACCTCCAGCAATCTATCTGCAGACCTCCTAAATGTGAGCACTGTCACCCTGTACATAGAATTATATTTTAATAAAAAATAGATCTATAACTCAACAGTAAGCCATTAGATTATGCGGCCCAGAAGCTGCTTTGAACTTGCAGCCATCAAACCCTGGCCCTCCTGCTTGTACTGGGGTCCTGAGGGAAGGGGATGATGGGAACACACTCGCCCACTGTGGGGTGCAAAGGCTTCTGGGAGCCACCTTCTCTGACTGGCACTTTCACTTCAAGGACCAGTGATGCATCAAAACTCCAATTTTGATAACCAAAAGTGAAATCCATATATAACAGAACATGACAAAAATCATTGATTTAAAAATCTAAAAACTAATGGAAAAGTCATATCTTGAAATCCACCCAAAACATGTGCTGCTATGGTTCCCATAGGCTCTTGCTGCTCCAGCTTGACTATTAAAAATGATTTTTTTTCCTCCTACTCGAACTAGCCTATAATTTGATTTCTAGATCCTTCCAGGGTCGTGCTCTGAACAGAAGCAAAATGAAAATATTTCAGGGGCTTATTTGACAACCATTGCAAAAGAAAACACAGGGCTATCTGCGGAGTCATAGGTTAAAGCTATAAATTTATTTTATTAAACAGAAAGGGAACGGGTGAAATTTAAAGACACTGTAACCTCAACCCTGGCTTTGTGGACTAATGTTCTCATCTGATTTATTCGTTTAATTTTTGCTTAGAGACATCACATACACACCCATGGTAAACCCTTCTTTTTGGTAAGTTTTTATCTCTCACAAAATTGTGATGTATTCAGTGATGAATTTGGATCGAAACAAGTTTTTCCAAAAAATCCATGACTTACAACCACAAAGAATGCATTAGCATTTGAACTAAAGAGAGAAAGGTTAAAATCCTACCATTGTCTCCAAGAGAGAGCAGTTCTTCACCATTTTTATATAATCTTTCAGAATATAACATCAAATATATTTTAGAATTTTTAATGTATTTTAAAATATATACAATATATATTTAATACATTGTGTATCTTAATATATACAATGTGTATAATTTTTAGTAACAGAATAAGAGTCTCCATTAATACTAGACTAGATCACTCTTCCAGATGTCTGTTCATACTTGTAGTAATTGAGTTCATTTTTCTCCCAAACAATAAAATGTCTAACTGTCTAATACAAATAAATAAGGGTCGGATGAGTCTCAAATAACATGACCAGAGTACTCATAAAACTCGAATTAGCTGAGTCAGAGCCTTTCATGAGGACGAACGCAGCGCTCCTCCACATTCAGTGAGTGGTGGAAGGTAGCGATCTTGCCTTGCCTCTCCTCTGAGCCAAGCAACCTGGTGCTGTCAAGGCCATCTTTCACCTCCTGTGACTTCCACCGAGTGCCGTATCTCTTGAAGAAAAATGCATGACTTTCTTAATTAAAAGGAAAGTGAGCCTATGAAAATGAAGCTGAGCCTACCCGATCCTGATTCTCTCACTCAGACTATGATCAGGCCGAAGAAGCTGCCGTAAGATGTGACCTGGTGATGCAGCTCATTGACTTTAGCTGTTGTGACTCATGGACAGGGTTTTTTTTCATTATCTTATAATGGAAGGTTGTTGGGCGCAGCCTTAAAGCAGAATGAGAAAATCAACAGAATGTTCTTGGAATGACTGCTGGCAAACTTTCTTTTATTTGTCTCTGTTCTCATTAGGGGAAAGAGAGGGCAGGTTGCTTTCAGAAGGATTAAAAGGTCAAAGGTCTTGGTGAAGGGACGTCTACACAAGCCTTTAGAAAGCTGTTATCAGAGGATCAGCTATAATAGAAAACCATCCTCAGGCTAATCCTCTGCCTGGATCCAAAAAAGCGCTT
>SJXQ01012567.1:6306-59532 GCA_006408695.1 Aepyceros melampus
TGTGTGTGTGTGTGTGTGTGTGTGTGTTAGCTGCTCAGTCACGTCCGACTCTATATGACCCCATGGACTGTAGCTCACCAGGCTTCTCTGTCCATGGAATTCTCCAGGCAAGAATACTAGAGTGGGTAGCCATTTCCTTCTCCAGGAGATCTTCTTGACCCAGGAATCAACCCCAGTTCTCCTACATATACAATAATGTATTTTTATCTTTCATATAACAAAAAAAAAAAAACAAACCTCAGTGAATGTGACATAAATATTAAAGAGGATACGTTGGCTTTCATAAATATATAAATCTGGAAACATGCTGACTTTATTTTGATTCAGCAACTTACAGATATGTTTAAAGACTCAAATTTTTTCCATTTTTCCTTGCATTGTCAAGTTTGCATTTGAGGTTTCCTCATATTAATAACATAGCTCCAATGCTTCCAATCTTTGTAAACATCTGTTCTCCAGAAATAGAAATGTTTCTTTGATAGAGTTCTAAGCCAGAGTCCTAAAATTTGCTTTTAAAAATTTAGTTTCTAGTTGGATTGACTAAGGTCACATAGAGCTGAACCAGTCATTGTGCAAGAGAACAGAAATCTACTGATTGGCTTAGATAAATCAAATGCTGCCCTATGAAATTTAACTTTCCCCAGAACACATGAGCTGCATGGTGAAATGGTAGATACCCAAACCAAAATTAATAACACTTTTAGGAAGGATAAAGGAGCCAGTAGAAGGTGACTAGGTAACCAGCAAGGGGCTTCCTGAGTGGCTCAGATGTTAAAGAATCAGCCTGCAATGCAGAATACAAGTGTTCAGTCCCTGGGTTGGGAAGATTCCCTGGAAAAGGGAATAGCAACCCACTCCAGTATTCTTGCCTGGAGAATTCCATGGACAGAGGAGCCTGGCAGGCTACAGTCCATAGGGTCACACAGAGTCTAGTCTCACACACCTGAGAGACTAACACATTTAGCAGTTCAATTCAGTTCCAGTCACTCAGTCGCATCTGACTCTTTGCAACTCCATTGACTGGAGCACACCAGCCCTCCCTGTCCATCACCAACTCCCGGAGTTCACTCAAACTCATGTCCATTGAGTCGGTGATGCCATCCAACCATCTCATCCTCTGTCATCCCTTTCTCCTCCTGCCTTCAATCTTTCCCAGCATCAGGGTTTTTTCAAATGAGTCAGCTCTTCACATTAGGTGACCAAAGTATTGCAATTTCACCTTCAATATCAGTCCTTCCAATCAATATTCAGGACTGATTTCCTTTTGGGTGGACTGGTTGGATCTTCTTTCAATCCAAGGGATTCTCAAGAGTCTTCTCTAACACCACAGTTCAAAAGCATCACTTCTTCAGCACTCAACTTTCTTTATAATCCAACTCTCACATCCATACATGACTACAGGAAAAACCATAGCTTTGACTAGATGGACCTTTGTTTGCAAAGTAATGTCTTTGCTTTTGAATATGCTGTCTAGGTTGGTCAAAACTTTCCTTCAAAGAAGTAAGTATCTTTTAATTTCATGGCTTTTTAATTTCAGTCACCATCTGCAGTGATTTTGGAGTCCAAAAAAATAAATCCTTTAGTATTTCCACTGTTTCCCCATCTATTTGCTGTGAAGTGATGGGACTGGATGCCGTGATTTTAGTTTTCTGAGTGTTGAGCTTTAAGCCAACTTTTTCACCCTTCTCTTTCACTTTCATCAAAAGGCTCTTTAGTTCTTCACTTTTTGCCACAAGGGTGGTGTCATCTGCATATATGAGGATGCAGCAATCCTCCCAGCAATCCTGATTCCAGCTTGTGTTTCTTCCAGCCCAGTGTTTCTCATGATGTACTCTGCATAGAAGTTAAATAAACAGGATGACAATATACAGCCTTGACATACTTCTTTCCCTATTTGGAACTAGTCTGTTTTTCTGTGTCCAGTTCTAACTGTTGTTTCCTGACCTGCATACAGATTTCTCAAGAAGCAGGTCAGATAGTCAGGTATTCCCATCTCTTTCAGAATTTTCCACAGTTTATTGTGATCCACACAAAGGCTCTGGTGTAGTCAATAAAGCAGAAGTAGATGTTTTTCTGGAACTCCCTTGTTTTTTTGATGATCCACCGGATGTTGCCAATTTGATCTCTGATTCCTCTGCCTTTTCTAAAACCAACTTGAACATCTGGAAGTTCTCGGTTCACGTATTGCTGAAGCCTGGCTTGGAGATTTTTGAGCATTACTTTGCAAACGTGTGAGATGAGTGCAATTGTGTAGTAATTTGAGCATTCTTTGGCATTGCCTTTCTTTGGGATTGGAATGAAAACTGACCTTTTCCAGTCCTGTGCATACTGCTGAGTTTTCCAAATTTGCTAGCATATTGAATGCAGCACTTTCACAACATATCTTTTAAGATTTGAAATAGCTCAACTAGAATTCCATCACCTCCACTAGCTTTGTTTGTAGTGGTGCTTCCTAAAAATAACACATATAAAGAAACTATATACAGATATTACAGTAATTCCTTAATTTTTTCTTAAATAGAACCTCTATTTCCCAAAATTTTATTTATTCTTCTATGTGGATTTTGTTGAAGTTTATGGATCTGGAGATTCCAAGAGCCTCATCTGGGCCTTTGAGTACTGGATGTGTCCCTGCCAAGAGCATTGTCAATTATGAGAATTGTACTTTTGTTTTGAAAATATACCTCCTGGTAACTTAGTGGCATCTGGAAAATACTGGTTATGTGGTTTCATCATGTGCAGCTCAGATACTTTTTCATGTGGAAGCATGAGAAATATTGCATTTATTTGTTGTTATTCAGTCATAGTCATTCAGTCATATCTTACTCTGCAACTGATGTGGACTGCAGCACATCAGGCATCCCTGTCCTTCACTGTGTCCTGGAGTTTGCTCAAACTCATGTCCATTGAGTCAGTGATGCCATCCAGCCATCTCATCCTTTGTCCCCTGTTTATCCTCCATAAATCTGGTTAAATAATGAATGATTTAAAAACGCTAGAGGATAGTACCCACCAAAGTTGCAGATGATTTTCTCTCTGCCATTTCTCTGATGCCAACAATAACCACACTGCGTTATTTCAAATTGACTTCCAGAATTGACAACTGTGTCTGAAAATGGAAAGAAACGGTTAACGTTCTTTTTTATCTTTTCGGTTTTAGCAAATTACTCTGGGTGAGCTGAGGCAAAGCTACAGTTAGAACAAGCTTGAGAACACTAGGTAAATATTATAGTACAAGTTCAGTGTGGTTTCTGTTAAAAGTTGACAGATATTTTAAGTTCTCTAGGGACTGAAAAGGCAATTCTGTTTATAGTTAAAGTGAATAAGATATAAGGATTTTCTCCAGACCTTTTAAGGTTTTAGAGTCAAAATTCATCATTTTTTAAAAATACATTCTAAACCAATATAACAACTACACAGAACAAATAAACATAGGTTTGTATATGACTGTCTTGGAGGAAAGAATTAGAAGGATTAGGGATATATGAAACACTGTTTAGCAGGGAAAAGATTTCCAGGAAGGACAGCTCCATAGTATACTTATCTTCGGGCCAAAGCATGCTTAAGATTTTCCAGAAAATTATGGTTCTAATATTTCTTAAACTCCTTCACAAAATCAGGCCCAACCAACAATAACCCAGTAGTCAAGATACTGTGTGCTGCTGCTGCTAAGTCGCTTCAGTCGTGTCCGACTCTGTGTGACCCCATAGACGGCAGCCCACCAGGCTCCCCCGTCCCTGGGATTCTCCAGGCAAGAACACCGGAGTAGATTGCCATTTCCTTCTCCAATGCATGAAAGGAAAAGTGAAAGTGAAGTCACTCAGTTGTGTATCTGACTCTTAACAACCCTATTAAGTGCAGCCTATCAGGCTCCTCCGTCCATGGGATTTTCCAGGCAAGAGTACTGGAGTGGGTTGCCATTTCCTTCTCCAATGCATGAAAGTGAAAAGTGAAAGTGAAGTACTGTGTACCATATATTGAAAGAGTTACTGCTCAGTCAGGACATTCACAAGGAAAAAGGACTTGGTGGTGGTTTGTACTTGGTTGGGGTGGAAGTGTGAAGCAGTGCAGAGACAGACCTGTGGACTCTTCATGAAACATTCCCCAAACCAAGGGAGGCTCTGGAAAGCAGTTCAGTGTTTTGGTTTAAAATGTGTCAAAAGAGGCACATTCCACTTGTTCATTTTTTTTCTACCCCAGAGCAACACAGTATGAAGCAGACACAGTGAAGATGAAAGTTAATGAAGTATCATTTTGTCCTCTAGTGGCTTTGTAGCTTTGTAAGCAACAAGATAAGATACACTTATCCTGAAATAATATTTTCATGAAGGGCAGACAGCAGAAGCAAAGTGAAGGCAACCACTCAGAGAGCCTTGGTAGATAGTAAACTTCAGAGAAAATGTTGGACTAACCTGAAAATTATTTTGAGTATATATTTCAGATGATGTAGGAGGCTGGTAACGAGTGAGACTGTTGACTGTTATTCATAGATAAAAGGAATCATAATCCAGTGATATTTAAAAGTATTGCTACTGCTGTTAAGATTATTTCATACTAGTAAGGGGTGAATAGTAATTGTAGCCCATTTCTTAGCTCTGTGATCTTAGAAAACTAAACAATCAAATGAACAAAGAAAGATGATTAATAAATCTCGAGGCAAAGTATGGCACATTGTATTTACAGTATGTATTTCAAGAGTTGTTTCCATCCTACTTTGTTTTCGTTGTAGCTACTTCCATTTAGTTGTAATGATGATAGTCAGTTACTTACATTAAGTTTAGAGATTAGTTTGGTCACTTGAAGTGTGAAGAATTCAGTCCATAAAAGAATACTCAGACGTCTTTTTTATAATGTGGGAAACTAGCATTACATTTGGAAACCTTGAGAAAATAATTCCTCGGATTGCTTAAAGTCATTAGATTTCAGAAGTGTTTATTTATGAGAAAGACATGGAATGTCTTTGATGGGTTGGCATAAATGACTTTTCTACCATTGTCACTGTTCTGATGTTTTTGGATGATTTTAAGTAGAATATTTATGTTATATTTTAAAATTGATTTTTATTGGTTTATAGTTGATTTACAACATTGTAGTAATTTCTTCTGTACAGCAAAGTGAATCAGTTATGCATATAAATATATTCACTTTTTTAGATTCTATTCCCATCAGTTCAGTTCAGTTCAGTTCAGTCACTCAGTCGTGTCCGACTCTTTGCTACCCCATGAATCGCAGCACGCCAGGCCTCCCTGTCCATCACCATCTCCCAGAGTTCACTCAGACTCACGTCCATCAAGTCAGTGATGCCATCCAGCCATCTCATCCTCTGTCGTCCCCTTCTCCTCCTGCCCCCAATCCCTCCCAGCATCAGGGTCTATTCCCATATAGGCCATTATAATGTATTGACTAGAGTTCTGTGTGCAATACAGTAGGTTCTTATTAAATGTTATTATTTTATATATACTGTGTATCTGTCAATCCTAGTCTCTCAATTTATGCCTCCCTTGCTTTCCTCCTTGGAAACCATGTTTGCATTTACTCGTTATTGCCCAATGAAGACTTAAATTGAAGAAAGTAGAGAAAACCATTAGACCATTCAGGTATGACCTAAATTAAATCCCTAATGATTATATATGGAAGTGACAAATACATTCAAGGGATTAGATCTGATACACAGAGTGCCTGAAGAACTATGGATAGAGGTTTGTGACATTGTACAGGAGGCAGGGATCAAGACCATCCTCTAGACAAAGAAATGCAAAAAGGCAAAATGGTTGTCTGAGGAGGCCTTACAAAGAGCTGTGCATAGAAGAGAAGCCAAAAGCAGAGGAGAAAAGGAAAAATAAACCCATTTGAATGTAGAGTTCCAAAGAATAGCAAAGAGAGATAAGAAAGCCTTCCTCAGTGATCAGTGCAAAGAAATAGAGGAAAACAATAGAATGGGAAAAACTAGAGATCTCTTCAAGAAAATCAGAGATACCATGGACACATTTCATGAAAAGATGGACTGAAATGGTATGGACCTAACAGAAGCAGAAGATAATAAGAAGAGGTGGCAAGAATAAACAAAAGAACTATAGTAAAAAGATCTTCATAATGCAGATAACCATAATGGTGTGATCACTCACCTAAAGCCAGACATCATGGAGTGCAAAGTCAAGTGGGCCTCAGGAAGCATCACTAAGAACAAAGCTAGTGGAGGCGATGGAATCCCAGTTAATCTATTTCAAATTCTAAAAGATGATGCTGTAAAAGTGTTGCACTCAACATGTCAGCAAATTTGGAAAACTCAGCAGTGGCCACAGGGCTGGAAAAGATCAGTTTTCATTCCAATGCCAAAGATGCTCAAACTACCACACAATTGCACTCATCTCACATGCTAATAGAGTACTGCTCAAAATTTTCCAAGTCAGGCTTCAACAGTATGTGAACCAAGAACTTCAGGATGTTCAAGCTTGTTTTAGAAAAGGCAGGGGAACCGGAGATCAAATTGCCAACATCCGTTGGATCATGGAAAAAGCAAGAGAGTTCCAGAAAAACATCTATTTCTGCTTTATTAACTCTGCCAAAGCCTTTGACTGTGTGGATCACAACAGACCGTGGAAGATTCTCAAAGAGATGGGAATACCAGACCACCTGACCTACCACTTGAGAAATCTGTATGCAAATTAAGAAGCAACAGTTAGAACCAGACATGGAACAACAGATTGGTTCCAAATAGGAAAAGGAGTATGTCGAGGCTGTATATTGTCACCCTGCTTATTTAACTTATATGCAACGTACTTCATGTGAAATGCCAAGCTGGATGAAGCACAATCTGAAATCAAGATTTCTGGGAGAAACATCAATAACCTCAGATAGGCAGATGACACCACCCTTATGGCATAAAGCTAAGAAGAACAAAAGAGCCTCTTGATGAAAGTGAAAGGAGAGTGAAAATGTTGGCTTAAAACTCAACATTCAAAAAACTAAGATCATGGCCTCCAGTCCCATCACTTCATGGAAAATAGATGGGGAAACAATGTTAAAAGTGACAGATTTTATTTCCTTGGCTCCAAAATCACTGCAGTTGGTGACTCCAGCCATGAAATTAAAAGATGCTTGCTCTTTGGAAGAAAAGCTATGACCAACCTAGACAGCATATTAAAAAGAGATATTACTTTGCTGACAAAGGTCCATCTAGTCAAAGCTATGGTTTTTCCAGTAGTCATGTATGGATGTGAGAATTGTACTGTAGAGAAAGCTGAGCTATGAAGAATTGATGCTTTTCAACTGTGGTGTTGGAGAAGACTCTTGAGAGTCCCTTGGACTGAAAGAAGATCCAAACTGTCCATCTTTAAGAAAATCAGCCCTCAATATTCATTGCAAGGACTGATGCTGAAGCTAAAGTTCCCATACTCTGGCCACTCATTAGAAAAGACCCGGATGCTAAGAGAATTTGAAGGCAGGAGAAGAAGTGGACGACAGAGGATGAGATGGCTGGATGGCATCACCACTCAATGCACATGAGTTTGAGCAAGCTCTGGGAATTGGTGTTGGACAGGGAAGCCTGGCATGCTGCAGCAGTCCATGGGGTTGCAAAGAGTCAGACGGGACTCAGTGACTAAACTGAACTGAGCCATGTTTGTTTTCTACATCTGTAACTCATTTCTGTTTTGTAAATATGTTCATTTGTACCATTTTTTAAGACTTCACATGTAAGCAATATCATATATTTGTCTTTGTCTGACTTACTTGACTCAGTATGACAGTCTCTATGGCCATCCATGGAGAAGGGAATGGCATCCCACTCCAGTACTCTTGCCTGGACAATCCCATGGATGGAGGAGTCTGGTAGGCTGCAGTCCATGGGGTCGCTGAGTCGGACATGACTGAGCGACTTCACTTTACCTTTTCACTTTCATGCATTGGAGAAGGAAATGGCAAACCACTCCAGTGTTCTTGCCTGGAGAATCCCGGGGATGGGGGAGCCTGGTGGGCTGCCGTGTATGGGGTTGCACAGAGTTGGACATGACTGAAGTTACTCAGCAGTGTGGCCATCCATGTCACTGCAGATGGCATATTTCATGCCTTTTAATTCTATTGTGGGGCTCCCTATGTGCTCAGAGGTATGCTTGATAATGCAGGAGACCTTGGGTTGGGAAGATCCCCTGGAGAAGAAAACGGCAATCCAATCCAGTATTCTTTCTGGAGAATCCCATGGACAGAGGAGTCTGGTGGGCTACAGACCATGGGGTTGGATAAGAGTTGAAGATGATTTAGTGACTACAAAAACAACAGCAAATATTCCATTGTGTATACGTACTGCATCTTCTTAGGAGAAAAAATTTCATAGTATAAATTTCAAGTATATAACAGGCTATGCAATAGCCTACAAAATATTCTTTGTTTTTTATAATGTTAATTTCAGGCATTGAACCAGGAACTTGTCTGGAATAACAGACATTGAAGTAAATTGGATCCTGTTTTCTATGTAACTGCTAAAAGGCACATATATCTTTAATGATATTATTAGATATTAAACTAGATGTCAGCATTGGAATGATCTACAGGCTCTGCAGTTTTTCTTCTCTCTTAATTCTAGAACTGGTTTAAGTATAAGGGGAGTAAAAGTAATGATCACTCTTTCAATAGACTGAAACTCAGCATCATCTCCATGACCACCAATCTCTCTCTCACCTTTTCATTTCTGAATGCTGGGATTCTGATTGCCATTGTTAGTAGGATGCATGGATTAATTTAAATAATTCACTGTTTTTATATGGGTGCAACATATTTTTTCAAATTCAGTATCTCAGTAACACCTCTGACATGGATATCCATGTGAGAAAATTTGGAATTGTTCTTAACTCTACCCTCTACTTCATATCTTTAATTTAGTTGCTCCTGAAGTTTATATCCTTTTTACCTCAAAAGTTGGTCTCAGCTATTCATCTGAACTCTTTTTCCTCTAGTCAAAGAATTGCATCATCTTTTGTCTGATCCTTTCATATTGCCTCTTTAGAGATCCATTGCTGTTGGGCTTCCACTTATAATTTATCTTTCAAACCACTCCCAGAAAAATTGGAGTTAATATGTGAAGTGGCAAAGATTCTTGACCCAGCTGTCAGACCACTTGAGATAAAATTCTAGTTCTACCTTGGCAGCCTGACCTTGGATAAGTGACTTATCCACTCTGTGCCTGTTTCTTATCTATCAATTGGGGGAGGAGAAAGGAGGGAGGGGAAGGGAGAATAAGAATGAGAACAAAAATAAGAAAAATGTGAAAATTGAAATGGAGATGAATGTTGAGAGTTCATGTTTGATGCTCTTTCTTGTTTTAATAAACTACAAGAGGAAATTAACTGTTGAGATAAAGGGACAAGAAAACTTCAAGCTTGAGTGGAATGGAAAAGAGGCTTGGAAAACCAGGTAAGACTAGTTGTGGATAGATAACTAGTGATAAGTCAAAGTATTAGCATTCTTCAATTAATAACAATTAAACCTATAATGTTTCATATCCTATATTGAGCAGGATTGAGACCATTATATATGACAATAACACAAATCGATAAACTTATATCAATCTTTTTATTCTAACCTTTTGATTAAGTTACCTCAAAATATGTGTAAATACTGTCAACCTAAAATATAAAAATACTCATAAACAAAGAAAATACTACATTGAAAAATTGTTGTGAAAGTGTTGCTTTTTACCAGATAGCTATTATCAATGTCAGAATCTATTGTTTTGCTATTTAGTCATCCAGTAAAGAGAAAAGTACCTCTGGCAATATCACTTTCTTTACTATCTCTGCTGATGTTATCCAGAAAGCAGAATATTGAGTCCTTGTCCTAAAGTAGAAAAAAAATGTCTGCTGAGGTCTGCTCAGAGGTTTACAATATATTCTAAAGTAAAGTCTAATTTTGTAACTAGGGACTTCTGACCCAGTTTCACAATCCTAAGAAATTTTAGGCCCATGGCAAAAGTCTTAATCTAATGAGTTGGGTTTTAAATTCAATCACAATCTTATATTCTTCTTCTTTCATATGACATTTCTTTATCTTTTTATCAATTTTCTCCAAAAACTAAGCAATATCATATGTCAAAATTACTATATATTTTTGGACCTTGTGAGAAGTTAATTATGCAGTTTTAAACAGTGTCCATAACAGGTAAGAGGGTGAATTTAGCTAGATAGACCTGAAATGGGATTTTTTTTCCTGTTACTTATTAGCTGTGACTTCAGAGAAGCTATTTAAGCTCATTGCACTTTAATTTCCTCTCCAAAATGGAGTAATGTAAGAACAAAATAAACATGTAGAAAGTTCATAACAGCATATGGCGATGATAATAACTTGTTAAATGTTAACAATTTATATTGAATGTTTGCCTTTCTGCTTGTTTGTCTATCATACAATCTTCCTGTGCATAGTGAATTACCCATACAAAAACCCTTGGGAAGAGAGACAGTCTACTGTCTTATATGGCAAGTATTTATGATGCTTGCATGTCTAGCCTCCTTTGTACTTAGGCTTGGAAACCAAATGCATGTAGCCAGTATTTTAAATTATGAGATATGATGCAAAGAAATATATACAGAAGTGAATCATTCTGGAGAAGACCAAGACAACTGCAGCAGCAACACCCCTTGTCCAGGGCAGTGGCAGGGGTCCTGACAAGACTTCAAGAATTGTCAGTGGTATGCTTTCTGTGGCTTTGAATGTTCAGCAGTGACAATAGCACCACAAGAAGTGGTCAGTTTCTAGGGTACGATTTGGCTGCTGCTCTGGATCTGTGGCTCTCCAGCCCCCTCGGCATTTCTTTCAAAACATTCTTTTATCTTGAATCAGCAAGTATCAATGTTTGCTGCTCTCAGTGAAGATCCCTGACTAATACAAAATTAGGACCAGAAATGTTTGCAGTCAACAAGCTTAAGGGAAAATAGGGGATGGGATGGGAAAAGAGCTCTTGAACACATGCATGTTGACAAGTTTGAGATTTGTTAACTGGCCTAAAGGCAGAAAAATTTTAGCAAATATTAAAGGGTAGAACTCTGATAGCCAATAGCATATGATACCTGAGCCACTAATTAAATTATCCCCTGGGGTCATCTGCTATAACTCAAAGCAAAGCTGTGAGGGACCAGTGGCTGTTATAGTCAAGTATGAAGGGCAATTCAGTGAGTATGAGATATTTGGACATCTCAAAAAAAAAAAAAAAAGAGAGAGAGAGAGAGAGAGAGAGAGAATGGTTTGCTCAGTTTCAAAATTCTTGACTTAAGGCACAGACTGTAAATAAGAGAATCTTTAGGTCTGTGTTAAAAGAGAAAAGAAACTCTATCATCTTTTGTTATTGTTCATTGTTCAGTCACCAAGTCCTGTCTGACTCTTTGTGACCCAGAGAACTGCACCACACCATGCTTCCCTGTCCTTCACTATCTCCCAAAGTTTGCTCACACTCATGCCCTTGAGTTGGTGATGCCAGCCAACCATCTCAAGCTCTGTTGTTCCCTTTTCCTCCTGCCCTAAATCTTTCCCAGCATCAGGATCTTTTCCAACAAGTCAACTCTTCACATCAGGTGGCCAAACTATTGCAACTTAGCATCAGTCTTCTAATGAATATTCAGGTTGATTTCCTTTAGGACTGACTAATTTGGTCTCCTTGCTGTCCAAAGGACTCTCAGTCTTCTACAGCACCACAGTTCACAAGCATCAGTTTTTTGGCACTCAGCTTTCTCTGTGGTCCAGTTCTCACATCTTTGCAGAGGCAAACAGGGCTGGTTACCATAAAAGGCAATGGAACTAAGAAATCAGATTGGTCATAAACACAGGTGTTGTGGTGGTGCTTTTGTTGTTGTTTTGAGGTGGCCAATTGACCATGGAATTTCTAGCACTGAAAAAGATGAACAGTTCTTTAAAGCCCTACTTGATTTACATATACCAACAACTCTGGGTCTGAAGAACAGAGGCCTGATTTGAACTCATAAGACCTGAGTCTGTTTACAGGTTCTCAGTCCCTGGATTAAAGGAGGTGAGATCTGCAGGAGGAGGACCTCTTAGTAATAGCGCAATACACAGGATACCATTAACCAGGATAACCGTGCCCTGTGGAAAGAGAAATTCCCACAGGAATCAGGAATGGATGATAGCCTGAATGAACACTGGTTTTAGGGGACTAAGTATACTGATGAGCCACTGGGAAGAGTTAAAACTTAAGGAAGTTAATTGATAAATAAGAGTTCTGACCCATGCATACCTTCCATTAGGCTGAGATAAATCCATCTGTATTCAGTAGGATTATGTATGCCTGCAGATAATAGAAAATCCAACTAGTGTGGTTTAAATAATCAAGCATTCATGTTGCAGTTATCCTAGGAGGTGTGGAGGTGACAGATGTCAGTGAGTGGGACAATTCCATGATATCAGAGGCTATAGCTCTGTTTCCCTTTGACATTCCCTCATGTCAAAGGACAACCCCTGCAATTCCTGCCTCTGCATTCATGTTCAAGGCAAGGTCAAAGTAAGGGGGAAAAAAAGGCTAATCTTATGCCTATTGCCCTTTTAGGAAACAAACAATTTTCTAAGAAATAACATCAATCTAACACACTCTGTTAAGAGATCATTCTAGGATTGTGTTGTATGTGTCCACCCTGACAATAAAAAAGTATAGGAAAAACAGGGAAGGTATGTTGTGCTACATTCAGTTGGGCTGAGCACCTTGCTCCCCTGAGTTAGAGTGAGGCTGTTAACAAGGATGATATGGGGAATGGATGTTACCAACCAATAAACTCTGCCTCACTGCCTCATGTTTATTTTACCACATCTGGAGTGTATGATTGGAATACACATATTTCACAACTAGTAACACCTTCTATTTACCCACCTGAACCATGAAATATAAGTCACTATGGTAGGGAGGAGGGTAAAATGAAATGCCCTGGAGCTTTCCTTTCCTAGCAAGATATTAACTTGAAACCAATATCTTCTCCCTGTTGGGTATCAGTACCATTGTCAAAGACTTGAAAGAACCACAGAAAGCCCAGCAAGTACCATGCTTCGTTTTTAATGTTGGGAGGTCTAAGATACAATGATTTGTCCTGTCCTTTCAAAAGGATCTATCTGCATGTCCCCCAAATTTCACTAATATAGTAGAACTCTGAATTTTTATAGTTCCTTCTCCATTTTGGGAGCTCATTTGTGTTATCAAGACTTCTGATGTAGCTGCCTCCTATTGTTTATGTGGCCCTTTCAGGATGATGTCATTGAGATATAGGAAAATAATATGCTGTTCTGTGGTTAGTCCAGATGTTCCAGGTCCCCTCTAGCTATATTGTGATAGAATGTGTGTGAGAGAATGAACACGGGGACAAGATTGCAAATGTTTATGCCAAGAATAAGATCTGTGTCCTTAGGTTTTCTTTAGATTTGAAAGCTTGACTAATCATAGTCACTGTGTGTGAATGTGTGTCTGCTGTGCTTAGTTGCTCAGTCATGTTCTACTCTTTGCAACTGCATGGACTCTAGCCCACCAGGCTCCTCTGTCCTTGGGGATTCTCTAAGGAAGAATACTGGAGTGGGTTGCCATGCCCTCCTCCAGGGGATCTTCCCAACCCAGGGATAGAACCTAAGTCTTCCACATTGCAGCGGATTCTTTACCATCTGAGCCACCAAGGAAGCCCATGTGGTATGTGTGTGTGTGTGTGTGTGTGTGTGTGATGTACACAAAGACAACCCCCATATATAAGTTGGTTATTTGGACCTTGGATTATTCTTAAATAAAAGCATATTTTATTCTTAATCAGGTTGGTTACTAGGTCAGCCCACAAAAGCTAATTTAGTGCTATTAGACTGTAGAGTATATATAGTATGATAGTATAATGTAGATTGTAAATCCCATGAAAGGATCGCCATGAAATGCAGTAGAAGAAAGAAGAGATTTCCCCTTTCTTTAGGTCTAAAAACAAAACCAAGACAAAGCAAAATTTCCCTTCTTAATTATTCATCCTTTTGTACTTCTACTTCCTTGCCTGAATTTAGGTTGTTAACTTAGTTATTAAAGTGTAGCCCTGACCCAACCTTAATACATGATCTAAAGGGATCCATGTTTAAAAACTGTCAATTTTTAAAAATTAATTGATATTAATATTTATGCCACTGTATTGGCATGCAAAAGTGGGAAAGCATTCAATTCAGGTTGATGAACACCGTGTTGGTAGGCTGCTCCATCTGTATGTCTGCTCCCATGGTTGGTCCCGCAAAGCTGTTCTGCTTTCTATAGGTCCTTCTTTTCTCCATTTCTAAATACATAGATCCCTTAAAATTTTTTTTAAAGTTCGGGAGATTCCTTTTATGGCACAAGATTGGCTTCTGAGTCTGCAGACAGTGAGTAAAGGTAAATGGTTACATTTTGAGATTATTTGTAAATTGAGTTCTAGTAAAACCAAGACCTATAAAATAAACATTATCTTCTCATTAGGCAGATATCATCATTAGAGAGTTGTTAGTTTTATTCAGGAATGGATGATGCCCTAGATGTCCAAAAGAGGGGAAAAGAGGGACAAAGTTAGAGAACTGTTGAAGGGGCAGGGCTCCAAATCTCTTCCCCCTTCCCTTCAATGATAACTCCTTCTGCCCAACTCCTGACTGTACTCAGGTACTTTGATCTGTTTTACACATTAGTTAACTTTACTGGTTCTCAGAGTTTGATTTTCATTTCATACTTTATTTAAAGAAAGGATTCCACTGGACAAGATTTTTGGGAAGCACTAGATAAGATGATGTTTCATGTCCATTCCAAATCTGAAATTCAGTGGTTTGATACTTAAAATCTCATCACTTATAACATCCTACAATATTTGAAATATATGAAGTATTTTGTTTGTATTTTCTGATGGATTTACTGAAAGAGGAACTCCACAGGTCAGTAGGTGCCCAATATGCTACTGGAGATCAGTGGCGAAATAACTCCAGAAAGAATGAAGGGATGGAGCCAAAGCAAAAACAAAACCCAGCTGTGGATGTGATTGGTGATAGAAGCAAGGTCCGATGCTGTAAAGAGCAATATTGCACAGGAACCTGGAATGTCAGGTCCATGAATCAAGGCAAATTGGAAGTGGTCAAACAAGAGATGGCAAGAGTGAATGCTGACATTCTAGGAATCAGCAAACTAAAATGGACTGGAATGGGTGAATTTAACTCAGATGACCATTATATCTACTACTGCAGACAGGAATCCCTCAGAAGAAATGGAGTAGCCATCATGGTCAACAAAAGAGTCTGAAATGCAGTACTTGGATGCAATCTCAAAAATGACAGAATGATCTCTGTTCGTTTCCAAGGCAAACCATTCAATATCATAGTAATCCAAGTCCATGCCCCAACCAGTAACGCTGAAGAAGCTGAAGTTGAACAATTCTATGAAGACCTACAAGACCTTTTAGGACTAAAACCCAAAAAAGATGTCCTTTTCATTATAGGGGACTGGAATGCAAAAGTAGGGAGTCAAGAAACACCTGGAGTAACAGGCAAATTTGGCCTTGGAATATGGAATGAAGCAGGGCAAAGACTAATAGAGTTTTGTCAAGAAACTGCACTGGTCATAGCAAACACCCCCTTCCAACAACACAAGAGAAGACTCGACATACAGACATCACCAGATGGTCAACACTGAAATCAGATTGATTATATTTTTGCAGCCTAAGATGGAGAAGCTCTATACANGGATATGAGAGTTGGACTGTGAAGAAGGCTGAGCGCCGAAGAATTGATGCTTTAGAACTGTGGTGTTGGAGAAGACTCTTGAGAGTCCCTTGGACGGTAAGGAGATCCAACCAGTCCATTCTGAAGGAGATCAGCCCTGGGATTTCTTTGGAAGGAATGATGCTAAAGCTGAAACTCCAGTACTTTGGCCACCTCATGTGAAGAGTTGACTCATTGGAAAAGACTCTGATGCTGGCAGGGATTGGGGGCAGGAGGAGAAGGGGATGACTGAGGATGAGATGGCTAGATCGCATCACTGACTCGATGGACGCGAGTCTGAGTGAACTCTGGGAGTTGGTGATGGACAGGGAGGCCTGGCGTGCTGTGATTCATGGGGTCGCAAAGAGTCGGACACGACTGAGCCACTGAACTGAACTGAAAACTCTTAAGAGTTTTGCAACTTTATGAATTGACACATTTTCAAAATTCAAAAAATAGATATTTAAGGAATTCCCTGGTGGCCAAATGGTTAGTACTTGGTGCTTTCACTGCTGTGGCCCGAGTTCAATCCCTGCTCAGGGAATCAAGATCCCACAGGTCATACAGTGCAGCCAAAAAAAAAAAAAAGACATTTAATATGTAGCATTTCAGGTTATATTTATAACTTAAATATGGATTAACTATTGCTACAATGTTACTAAATTCACATGCCTCTAAAGAAATCAAGAACTATACATATTGCTATTTGTGACCTCCTTTTGTAATTCAGAAACTTTTACACTCCTCAACCTGGTGCCCACTGGGCAAAGGTCTGAAGACCTAATGATTTCTCATTTCAATTTGAACTTAGGCTTATCTCTACCCATATACAAACCTCTTAGAGAACAGTTTGTCAAGGTCAAAAAATCAAGTGAACACCAATCGATTCCACCCCTGCCTTCCTCCTTTCCCAAGGCTAAGTCTTGCCATAAAAGAAAACAGTCCCATGCTAGGGTTCTTTATGACATTCTGCGCAAAGGCCACAGACAGCTAAACGCTGCCAAATAGACCTGAAAACAATGAAGTCTTCGAGCTTTGAGCATAACCCAGAATTTCAATCTGTCAGCATCAAGGCATTTTCCCAGAAAATTAATAAAAATTTTGAGATTAGCTAAGACCACCATGTTCTTACAATCATCTGAAATGTACGCCCCTTCAATTACTCCCTCTTTCCTGCTGCACCCTGATCTCATTCCTACTCTGTACTCTCCCCCGCTTTGACCATCACACGCCTCCCGTGGCTGTACTTCTTAATAACCCTTTCCACTGTTCCACTGCAAACAAATACCCTAAACCCCACCCTACTTAAATTGGTTGCCAGCAGTCTTGTTCTCAAAACTAATCTGAGGTGCAAGCTAATCTCTCCCCACTCAGCAAATGTGAAGCATGGCAGTTATGCCTTATTCACCATCACAGTTCTTTACCTCAAATAAAAGTACATCTTCTGAGAGTTAGGTCATCTGTTAGGTCTCTCTCTCCTTGTCATCATCTGTCCTCCTGGCCACTCCTTCACAATCACTAACAGCTTTGGATAGAGTGCCTGATGAACTATGGAATGAGGTTCGTGACACTGTACAGGAGACAGGGATCAAGACCATCCCCATGGAAAAGAAATGCAAAAAAGCAAAATGGCTGTCTGGGGAAGCCTTACAAATAGCTGTGAAAAGAAGAGAGGCGAAAAGCAAAGGAGAAAAGGAAAGATATAAGCATCTGAATGCAGAGTTCCAGAGAATAGCAAGAGAGATAAGAAACCCTTCTTCAGCGATCAATGCAAAGTTCCTTTAATACTGGATGGGGGCAAACAACAAGGGCTGCATAGATCCACTCACTGCCAGAACCGCTGGTGTCTTTGGAAGGAGAAAGAGGAGGGAGCAGCTCTGCTTTGCCTGATGATTGTCTGGACAGGGAACCACCCTCCAGTTGCAAAGGGCATTGGTAGGTCCACATAGGAAGTGGGGACAGAGGTAGGACTGAGTGGCTCTGCATGTGGTCCCTGACCCAGAACTTACTGTCCAGGGCCAGGAGTGACCCAGAGATAACCTCACACATCCACAGAGGTCATCTGAGAGGAGTTGGGGGTCATACATGGTGCTTGTAGCCTGTGCCTCATCCTTGTAGGAGGACACTGGACAGGATGTTTATTGCAGAACCTGGATCCTCTTTATCCGTGAAAGATGGTGATGACCCTCCAGGTATACAGAAGATGGAAGGAGGCAACATACCCAAAGCATATATCACAGACTCCTTTTGCCCAGATAGTGACAGGAGGGCAGGTAGGTATGATGCCTCTTACAGGTGGGGCAGGAGGCAGCGCAAGAGGAAGCAGCTGAGTTGAACCCAAATGATGTCCCTGTGAGGAAGGAGCAGAGCTGTCTACTCCTTGTGGTCCTCCTGGGCTCAGGACACATATTTCTTAATGATAAAACTCAGAATACTCAGTGCAGCTGGTCTGGCAAACCTCTTACAAGCTGATGAAAAGTTGCTGCTGAATGAAAAGACGCTGGGATTCTTGGCCTCCGGAGGAGAAGAAATCAATCCGGGTCTAGAGACAAGGCTTGATTGCTCAGAGCTTTTGTGTAATGAAGTTTTAAGTACAAAGGAGATAGAGAAAGCTTCTGACATAGGCATCAGAAGGGGGCAGAAAGAGTACCCCCCTGCTAGTCTTCAGCTGGATGTTATATAGTCACTAGCAGTCTGTTAATGAAAGAAAGGAATGTCTTAAAATTCAGAATGGCACCAGGCCCCTCATCTGTAAGATGTATTTTGGGATAATCTTGGCACCAGACAATTCATCCTGGGCCATAAAATGATTGACTTGAAGAAGGGCAGATTACCATACAAATATTTTCATTTACAAAGATTAGGGGAACAATGTCTTAGTATAACATGCTGGTTTGTCAAGTAGGTTCTGAGCAATTAGACAGAACCCACTTGAAGACAGAGTTTGGGGTAAATGCATGGTACATTAACATAGCTTAAGACAAATATTTCCATAAGAAAAATTGGTTAACTCAAGATTTGAGAATAGTTAACTTCAGGTGGACCAGGTGTCGTTATGGCAACGCAGTATTTTAAGAGAAACCTCCTTTTATATTCATATAGAGAAGTCTAAGAGACTCTCGAGTCTTCTACACCTACCTCTATAGAGAAGGAAAAATATCGCTAGTTTGTTTCCTCCTGCAGCTTAAGAGAGATAAAAATGTCTGACACTTGCAGCCTGTTTCCTCTGTTTGGAGACCCCTGGCCTTCCTGCCTGTTACCCTCTCACTGGGGAGACACCTGAAGATGGATCTGTGGGCTTCAAGAACTTGCTGGTGGAGCCGTTCAGGGAAGGACAGGGATGAACGTCTCCCTATCAGGGTTTATGGTTCTCTCTTCTCCTGATGTCATTTGATGTGGAGTTGGGCAGAAGTGCACAGGAGCAGGGCTAGCGTACACAGAACTAGCGTAGACAGCCGCAGGTGCAGTCCATCTGCAGCAAGACATTCAATAGCCAATACTAGTAAAAGAATTAGGAAGTTATGAGTTGAGGGGTATTTATTGCCTTTTAAAAATATATAATTTATTAATAGCTTACTTAATATGGCTTTCTATAATGGCTGTGTTAAAATAGCTGGCTCACAAAATTCTTGAAAATCCTACAAGGCCCTATGAGCTAGCTCCAGACCACTGCTGGCCACATGACACAAAAACCTCTTTGCTCCAAGAGAATCGAGGGCAGAGAGGACAATTGAGGGGGACAGAGTTGCATGAATGTGTCCCCTTAGCCTCTTTTTGTGGTCATCTGCACTCAGTGCTACAGTGACAGGTACTGTCTATTGGTTCCCCTTCTACTTGGATTTCCTGCTCTGTACAGTAGGTGTAGAAGACTCTTGAGAGTCCCTTGGACTGCAAAGAGATCAAGCCAGTCCATCCTAAAGGAAATCAACCCTGAATATTCATTGGAAGGACTGATGCTGAAGCGGAAACTCCAGTATATATGTTTAATTTGGTACAAAAGGGGCTCTTAACAGTTTGTGTTTTTGGTGCTTTAGACATTGGGCTATGGGGGTAGGAGTGGCAAAGGAGATTAAGTAACTTGCCTAGGAGATTCAGTTCACTTCAGTTCAGTCTCTCAGTCATGTCTGATTCTTTGCGACCCCATGAATCACAGCACGCCAGGCCTCCCTGTTCATTACCAACTCCCAGAGTTCACTCAAACCCATGTCCATTGAGTCAGTGATGTCATCAGCCATCTCATCCTCTGTTATCCCCTTCTCCTCCTGCCC
The DNA here is from genome assembly GCA_006408695.1 of Aepyceros melampus. NCBI lineage: Eukaryota > Metazoa > Chordata > Mammalia > Artiodactyla > Bovidae > Aepyceros > Aepyceros melampus. The sequence continues at coordinate 26,292 of SJXQ01012567.1, forward strand.
CTAATCCCTCCCAGCATCAGGGTCTTTTCCAATGCATCAACTCTTCACATGAGGTGGCTAAAGTATTGAAGTTTCAGCTTCAGCATCAGTCCTTCCAATGAACACCCAGGACTGATCTCCTTCAGAATGGACTGGTTGGATCTCCTTGCAGTCCAAGGGACTCTCAAGAGTCTTCTCCAACACCACAGTTCAAAAGCATCAACTCTTCGGCACTCAGCTTTTTCACAGTCCAACTCTCACATCCATACATGACCACTGGAAAAACCATAGCCTTGACTAGATGGACCTTTGTTGGCAAAGTAATATCTCTGCTTTTCAATATGTCGAGATTAAATAACAGCAAGTGAGTAATGGACACAGATTGTATTCACACATCAAAGATATTTTGGACTTTCTTGAAAAAGCATATTTCAGCTAACACCACATGTATCTCAACCCTTGGTAACAGACGGAGACCAGTCTTGGGGAATGGGACTCATCATGTCTACATCCACAGAACACCAGGGTGCTCTGTCCTGGTGGGAGTAGTTGTCCTATACCGAGGAGCAGTGCTCACCAGGTAAGAAACTCCCTTGCTGATCAACAACAAATTCCAACTCCTTTTGACTGTAATCCAAAACACAATATATATGTTTAATTTGGTATAAAAGGGGCTCTTAACAGTTTGTGTTTTTGGTGCTTTAGACATTGGGCTATGGGGGTCGGAGTGGCAAAGGATTTTTGCAGAGCTTCTGGGCAGTGGGAGGGCTCAGTGACAGGAATCTGGAGAATGACGGAGTGCATGTGGGTTGGTGATGTTGCCAGTGAGAGCTACAGCTAATTAGGGGGATACACTCCTTCCTGGGTTGAAGGCAGATCTTTGGGCCACAGTGAGGATTCCTTAAGGCGAAGTTGGGGCATCTTCCCTGTGTGAAGAAAAGGAGAGAGAGAGGGTCACTGAGAAGCCTTGGAACTGGAGCAGAAGGCTGTGGTTTCCTTGGCTCAAGGGGATCAGATTCAGTACCTGTCAGGATCCCCAGGGTGAGCTTTTGCTGATGCTATGCCTCTTCCTGGGTGCTGGCCCCAAGTCTGGATGCCTATTGCTAGACTCTGTTCAGGCCCTGGACGTATGCCCTCCCTTCCCCAGCGAGCCCTGCTGTTCTGACTCTGGACTCCCTTTGCTAGTGTTGGAACTTGTCTGGTCACCTTTGCACTGGGATTGCCGCTGACTGCCACAGCAGCCCCAGCACTGCCCAGGCTCTGTGGTGAGTGTGTGTCAAAAGGACGAGTCCTCATCTCCACTCTCAACCTGGGTTCTGGACCCGCAGGGCAAGGGCAGGCAATGGTGCCGTCAGATGGGGGATGGGCTGTTGAGGCAGCACCACATGCAGAACTCCTGCTCTGGGCACCCTCTGGGGCAGCATAATCTGTCTGCAGTACCAGCTGTCCCTGGCTTTCCTGTCATCTCCCACTAGTCCCCAGCTGAGAGTCCTGCATGTGACAAGAAGGGTGGCCTGAGCACGCTGATTAGCTGACAGCATCTCTGGGCATCTCTGGACTGGATTTGTCAATGGGACTCCAGGACCTCTGGACTCTGAGCTGTTTGGACTCATCTGGACATTCCCCTATCCTCAACAAAAAAGTAACCTAGCATTCTTGATAACTGCATTATAAATTCAGTGGTATTTTATTATTTTATCCCTGGTTTTAAGATAAAAATGTTAGGATTGGAGTGTTCAAGAAACTAGGGCAAGATCATAGACTTGGTAACAGATTGAAGCCAGTACGTTCCTACGATCACTCTTGAAGACGGCAAAGGGGTCTGTCCCCATTCTTGCACAGCACCCCTCCATGCAGATTTCTGTGCCTTATATCATCAGATCCAAAATGCTTCCTTGTTTCAGAGAAATGACCAAAAGCATCTACACAGAAATATGTGTGACTAGAAGTGTCCGTTCATTCATTCACCACAGGAGGACTCAGTGTGTGTGTGGGCCACATGCAGTCTGGACTTGGTGCTCCTGTGCCGCTCTGATCTGCTGGTGCTCATCTGTCCCCCACACTCCATAGGGTGACACTGGAAACCTGGGAATATCTTCATCATTGGATTGATGAGGACAGTATTCAATTTCCAGCATTTCGATTCTCCAAGCCTAACAGTCCCAGAGTAAAAGTATTGGATGTTTCCTCTGTTGGGATGGACTTTGGACTTTCACTTCACCAACTCCTTTTTATCAATTATTTCTTAGCTTGTGACATGTCACCGTGTCACAGATTCTGAACTGGCAAGCAGGCGCTCACTGATACATTCAAGACTTTCAAGTCTCCAGAGAGCTATCGAGAGATAGGTGGAGAATGGGGCTTCTGTGATAGCAACGCTGGGCCTGAGGGCTCTATTCTGATCCACAGCCAGGAGCCCAGCTGCACTGACGCCTCCGTCCCCAGCAGCGTCTCTGGCGGGCGGGAGCACGCCTCAGCTGTGTCCCCAACAGTGTCCAGAGGCTTCCAGCCTGTCCAGAGCTTCTGACACCCACCCGACCAGCCACCTGAGCCAGTGTTTGCCTGATTCAGTGAATATAGTCAGTGCAGCCTAACTACAGACCCTGGAACCAGAACATCCTCCAGACCCCTGGCTCAGTCTGTACAAAAGGTCTGTTCATGAGAACATCCAAAAATACGATGCCCAGGTGCTTGCCAGGTGAACCAGGAGCAGTACCTCTTTGAATCTGGAGGCCTGAGGAGGGCAGATCTCTGGTGGCTTGGGAGTAACCATCATGAGACCGTGAATGCTGAACTGAAAGGGGGCAGAGCAGTGAGAATGGCCAGGCTCAGAATTCAAGTTCAGCTTTGTTCCTCCCAGCCTCTGTGACCTGGGTCAAGTCACTCAGCCTCTCTGTGGGTCAGTTCCCCCTTGGTAAAGCTGAGATAATAGTTTAGTTCAGTTCACTCACTCAGTCGTGTTCGACTCTTTGTGACCCCATGAATCACAGCACGCCAGGCCTCCCTGTCCATCACCAATTCTGAGAGTTCACTCAGACTCATGTCCATCGAGTCTGTGATGCCATCCAGCCATCTCATCCTCTGTCGTCCCCTTCTCCTCCTGCTCCTAATCTCTCCCAGCATCAGAGTCTTTTCCAATGAGTCAACTCTTTGCATGAGGTGGCCAAAGTACTGGAGTTTCAGCTTCAGCATCAGTCCTTCCAAGGAACACCCACGGCTGATCTCCTTTAGAATGGACTGGTGGGATCTCCTTGTAGTCCAAGGGACTCTCAAGAGCCTTCTCCAACACAATAGTTCAAAAGCATCAATCTTCTGTGCACAGCCTTCTTCACAGTCCAACTCTCGCATCCATACATGACTACAGGAAAAACCATAGCCTTGAATAGACAGACCTTTGTTGGCAAAGTAATGTCTCTGCTTTTCAATACTCTATCTAGGTAGTATCTACCTATACAGTTACTGGGAGGATTAAAGCAGTGAAAACACTCTTGGTTTAGCAACTGACCCACAGAAAAGATGTAACAAAATCATCCATCATTATTATTAACTTTGGAGAATAACAATGGGAATGATTTGGCTTCTCCCCATTGTCACAGACACTGACACAAGGAGGGCATCTTTACAACCTGGCAAATGCAGTCAGTGTCGGCCAGACAACACTGGGGAGGGGGTGTCACCATGTCCTCGACCACTCCTGGTACCTGAGCAACCAGCCCAGGAGGGTCTCATAGGTGGGGTGCAGCCAGCAGTCCCATAGCGGTGGGTAGGTAGTGGCGAGGGACAATGGATGGAAGGCCAATAGGCCTCTCATCCCTTTTTTACTGAGTCTTAGAAGTTCTGGGCATTGTTCTGGAGAACAACAGATCTAATATCCTTGGTGAAGATGCGGAGGAAATGCTTGGGTGCCATGAGAAGAATCATCTGGAGGCTGATGACCTCCAGGTCTTTCTACATCTTGGGCATTTCTCTCAGCAGATGCTGGGACAGGGTTCTCTGATTCACAGTCCCAGGGAACAATTTTCAAGGGCAAAACCAAGACCCCAGCCCATGGAGAGCATCCCGGTGTCCTGCTTATCATGTCCCTGCTTGGACACTGCATCAATGGCACCAGGCTGCAGCGCTGAAGAAAGTTATAAAAAGCATCCAGTTTTCCCTGCAAAGCAGACGTGGTTGTGAGGAAGCTACAGGCGCAGACGCCACCTCCAGAGGAGCAGCGTCGCCTCGTCTCCCACCAGCCCCCGGGGCTGCATCCCCGCACCCTGGCCGAGGCGGCGCTGCAGGCTTCCCCTGGGGCAGGGGCTGGGAAACCTTGTGTGTTTGTTGGGAGATGACTCTGTGGGTCACAGACTGTATTGGATTTTGGAACAAATCAGTGCTTTAGGTGTAGGAGGAATGTTCGGGCTGTTTTTGAATTAAAAAAAAAGTCAAAAGTTGGAGGAGGTATGAGGTCGCCAAGGAGAGGTCCTCCAGGAGAAACACGGTGGGCGTGGGGACCGGGCAGGAGGTGAAGGAGGGGGAAGAGGGCCTGCATGTGGGGCAGAAAGGGAGAAGGCAGGGGAGAGACCCGCTCCCTGCTCAGGGGGAAGGGTCCTGATGCTGGGGAGAAAGAGAAAGATGAGGAAAGCAAAGAACAGGCCAAAGAGTGGACCTGGTGGGGTAGGATGCAGGGCCAGGCCTCCGAGTGGGAACAAGTCCCTGGCTGGTGGCTTCCTCCCTCTTGGAAGGTGAGCTCTGGCTTTCCTGGGCCCCCACAGTGACTGTCAGGGGAGACGTGGGGCTGGCCTTTCAGCTGCCATTTGAAGCTCCCAGGAGGAAGCAATGGACCCCACAGGGACAGAGGCAGGACCAGGAGGAGGAGGGCAAAACTGAACCCAGAGATGGTGGTTCTTTCTTCCTCACACCTGCCACCTGGGGCCCTCCCTGTCGTCTCTCAGCCTCCTGCCAGCGGGGATCTCAGTCACCCAGGGGAAGGAAGTGTCCTCAGCTTCCCTCCTTCTGGTGTTTCCTGTCAGCCCGTCTCAGGCGCCACAAGAACCTGCAGTAAGGCCTTTGCCTCTCTCACTGAGCAGACGGGAGCTGTGGGCACTTCCCACAGCTATTTTAATGGTGGTAGGATCTTGGCTCAGAAGTTTCTTTTTCTTTTGCTTTTTTCCCCTGATTGGGTGTGGCTCTTTGTCATTGTTTCTTTTCTCTCATCCAATCCCTCTCTGGTGAAACTCAGGATATTGTCAGAGCTGATGACAATCTCTGTGAGAACTAGGAACTGGCCAGCCATGAGTCAGCCACCAACATCCAGAATCCTGGGCCTGTTCAAGGGGAAGACCCTGGTGCTGGGATAGCTGGAGGCAGTGATGCATGAGCATTCAACTCTTTGTCTCACCCTGAGCCACTAGGGTGGGAAGAGCTTCTGGATTTGCTGTCACCAAGTGGTGGGAGACCAGAGCCCATTAAAGCTCATGTCCATCCAAGCCATGTCTTTTAGGCCCAAGTCCATGTGGATCACTGGCCCCCCTGCTCCTCCAAACCTCTAGCCTTGAGGGGGGGATCATTCTTCCCCTCCTATGGGCCTTTCTCACCTCCATCTGGCTTATCCTGTCTTCTTGGCACTCACAGCAGGAGACAATCACTGTGGTCTCTACAGGGCATGGCTGTGAGAAAGAGAAATAATTGTCGGCTTTCTCATCTGACAGCTCCTGGATGCAGACACATGGCATCTGTTGCCCTGGCGCCTGTCAAGCACTGCTGCTGCTGAGTTGCTTCAGTCATGTCCAACTCTATGTGACTCCATAGATAGCAGCCCACCAGGCTTCCCCATCCCTGGGATTTTCCAGGCAAGAGTACTGGAGTGGGTTGCCATTGCCTTCTCCTGTCAAGTACTGGCCACTCAGCAGATGTTTGTTGGAGAATCAAGGAGAAATGAGCAGCACCTGGCACATAAGACAGCGATCTCCATGTAAAAACACACCAAGCCCATTTATTTTATGAAGGTGGCTCTTCTCCAAAGATCAACAAGCTCTGTCCTGTTCCCTTGTTCCCAGAGGCCGCCCTTATAGAAGCTGGGTGCGAGGCTATGCCACATGATGGAAGCTGTCCAGCATGTAGCGTTAGCAGGTGGCAGGGCTACATTCACCCACCTCTGGCAGATCCAGCCTCCCCAGGCCCCAATCTGCAGCCAGTGTTGATGCCAGTGTTGATGCCAGCCCTGGCAGAGACCCTGTTTGCCAGTAGATCTCAAACCCAGGTCCCCCTGACTTGGGACATGAGCCCCTTGCTCTAACTGTTTCTTATGGGCCCTGGTTTGGGTCTCCACCCTGAGTCTGCCACAGCATCCTCTCCTGACCCTTTGTCCCTGTGCTCATCTGGGCTCACACCTCGTGTCAGGTAAGATTCCCTCCCCTCTCCTAAGCTCCTAGTCCCCAAAGGCCAACCCCACCGAGACCCTCACTCTGAAATGAGCCAGGGATGAAGAATAAGGAAACAAAGCCCAACATACATCAGAGCCCAGGGAGGAGGACCAAGTCCCTGAAACCTGAGGATCCTTTCCCAAAACTTACCTGAGTCCTGGAAAGGATCATCTTACAAACAGTCCTTTGGGAATTTCAAAAAGCCCATTGATATCAGGAGAGAATATAGCTGTTCCTGAAACAGGCTACCCCACATTGTTGAATTCAGTGCTAAAGGCCCTGGATCAAGCTGTGTTGGGGGTTGGGGAACAGTGCCATTTATACGAGTCTCACATCCTCCCTAGGGTCCTTCCCTTCCTTCTGTCACCCTCTTCTTTCTGCCAGTTCTCTGTGCCCACGTAGGTGGGAACTAGAGGGTTGCAAGAGGCCATCTCACCATGGGCAGCAGAGGCCTCTCTGCGCAGAGCAGTGTGTGCCGCTGGCATGCTGACAACATCTGAACCAAACACATCACTTACCTTTTCTGGTCTTGGGGCTGATGGTGGCTCCTTGATGACCTACGATGTTAAAGAAACATCAATAGGGTGGGTGGGGCATGAAGGACTGTGGCTCAGCCATGCAGACAGGAAGGAACCCTCTTCTCAGCAGTAAGGGGTCAAAACGTGGGTTTTGGGGTTACAGCCTATGTTGCCTCAGCGACTTGGCCAACAAGGTCCACCTTCCTGAGCCCCAGGCTCTCCTTCATTTTCAACGGGAATTCATACCTCTATGTAGACTCAAGGGGGAGATGGGCAGTCTAAAACCCCTTGTTCCTGGTAGAGGCCCCAGTGGGAAGTTTTCATCAGCGACCCTGATATCATAGGAAAACAAAAGAACACTCCCCACATTCCTCCCCACCCCTCATCCCCTGAGCCCGCCCCCAGCCTATCAGCCCTCAGGGACGATCGTCCACTTCCATCTCACCAAGCTTTCTCTCCTCACTTTTCGCTCTTGTAGAAACCTGATCTCCTGGTTTCTATGCTGCTTTCCTTGTCCTTTCTCAGCTCTGCTTTTTCCTCTTCTTCACCCAGCTCTGCCCTGTGCTCTTGCAAACCCGGCTGGCCATCCCCTCTGTCTCCCCTCCTTCCCCAGAGCCAGTCTCTATTCTTTTCATGACCAGGGCACCTGTCACATCCACTGAGGGTGACATTTACCCTCAGTGCCCGCCCCTCCCCTGCCCAGGTACTAATGTCAGATGAGACACCAGACAGTGAGGTCCTGTGGGCAAGTGTGGTGGGTGCTTCATATCTGCCCCTCTATGCCCAGCATAGGGCCCTGCACATCCTGGTGTCTTAGTGAAGACTGATCAAAGTGTGACAGAAAGCACCAGACACGGGCAGGGATCCATTCTGTTTTTAAAGGCATGGCCACTCCTGCAGACTCTTCTCCTTCCCCCAGCAGCAAAAACTTCAGGGGCTTTGGTCCACCGGAGTCCTCCAGCATCTTGACTGCTATAGGGTAGCCTTGGTGGTCTCAGAGGGTCCAGTGTCCCCTCTCACCAGGGATGGGACAGCCCATAGATCCCTTCCCTTTGAATGTGAAAGCATGAGGCAGGCAGCCCCCTAGTTGCCCAGGCTGTGTCTATGCCCAGATATGGAAAGACAGAGTCTGCACCTTGTTTGCTGGTGTGAGGGCCTCAGAGCTGATGGGAACCTGCCAAAGAGCAGCATCATGGGGCAGGCATGTGTCTGGTGTCTCAGAGGGTTGGGGAGGGCTGGTAGGGGTCACTCACCCTCTTGTAGCAGCAGATACAGATAAGCACCAGTGGGATCACAGTCAGCGAGGGGATGAATGTAGCATACAAGAAAGGACTGCTGGGAACCGGTCTCTGGGTGACAGCTGTAGTCACAAAGGTTGTTGTCATTGTGAAAGTGGTGGGGATTGTCTTCGCCATCATCGTTGTGGTGGTTGTGGTCGTTCTTGTCATTGTCATCGTCATTGTTGTCGTCGTTGTCCTGCTTGTTCTGATAGTGGTGGCGTTGTGGTAATCCTTCTTGTCCTTGTCGTTGTTTTCCTTGTTGTTGTTGTTGTCTTAACTGTGGTAGGCCTTGTTGTTGTTCTGGTTGTTTTCTTTGTTGTTGTTGTCCTGACTGTGGTAGGTGTTGTGGTCCTCCGTGTTGTTGTTGTTGTTATTGTCCTGACTGTGGTAGGCATTGTGGTTCTCCGTGTTGTTGTTGTCCTGACTGTGGTAGGTGTTGTGGTCCTCCGTGTTGTTGTTGTTGTTCTTGTTGTTGTTGTTGTCCTGACTGTGGTAGGTGTTGTGGTCCTCCGTGTTGTTGTTGTTGTTCTGACTGTGGTAGGTGTTGTGGTCCTCCGTGTTGTTGTTGTTGTTGTCCTGACTGTGGTAGGTGTTGTGGTCCTCCGTGTTGTTGTTGTTGTTGTTGTTCTGACTGTGGTAGGTGTTGTGGTCCTCCGTGTTGTTGTTGTTGTTGTTCTGACTGTGGTAGGTGTTGTGGTCCTCCGTGTTGTTGTTGTTGTTGTCCTGACTGTGGTAGGTGTTGTGGTCCTCCGTGTTGTTGTTGTTGTCCTGACTGTGGTAGGCATTGTGGTCCTCCGTGTTGTTGTTGTTGTTGTCATTGTCCTGACTGTGAAAGGCCTTATGGGCCTCCACGGTGTTGTTGTCCTGATGGTGAAAGGCCTTATGGGCCTCCATGGTGGTGGTGGTGGTGTTGTCCTGACAGTGAAAGGCCTTATGGGCCTCCATGGTGTTGTTGTTGTCCAGACTGTGATAGGCCTTATGGGCCTCCACAGTGTTGTTGTTGTTGTCCTGATGGTGAAAGGCGTTATGGGCCTCCACGGTGTTGTTGTCCTGACGGTGAAAGGCCTTATGGGCCTCCACGGTGTTGTTGTTGTCCAGACTGTGATAGGCCTTATGGGCCTCCACGGTGTTGTTGTTGTTGTTGTTGTCCTGATGGTGAAAGGCCTTATGGGCCTCCATGGTGTTGTTGTCCTGATGGTGAAAGGCCGTATGGGCCTCCATGGTGTTGTTGTTGTCCAACTGTGATAGGCCTTATGGGCCTCCATGGTGTTGTTGTTGTTGTTGTTGTTGTCCTGATGGTGAAAGGCCTTATGGGCCTCCACGGTGTTGTTGTCCTGATGGTGAAAGGCCTTATTGGCCTCCATGGTGTTGTTGTCCTGACTGTGGTAGGTGTTGTGGTCCTCCGTGTTGTTGTTGTTGTTGTTGTCCTGACTGTGGTAGGTGTTGTGGTCCTCCGTGTTGTTGTTGTTGTTGTTCTGACTGTGGTAGGTGTTGTGGTCCTCCGTGTTGTTGTTGTTGTTCTGACTGTGGTAGGTGTTGTGGTCCTCCGTGTTGTTGTTGTTGTTCTGACTGTGGTAGGTGTTGTGGTCTTCTGTGTTGTTGTCGTCGTTGTTGTCCTGACTGTGGTAGGTGTTGTGGTGGTCTTCTGTGTTGTCATTCTGGTTGTCGGTGTTGTTGTCATGACTGTGGTAGGCATTGTAGTTGTAGTTGTCCTCCTTGTGACAGTGGTAGGCTTTGTGGTTGTGGTGGTAGTTGTTGGGACAGTTGTAGGCTCTGTAGGTTCATACTGTAGAGAGCACACATGCCAAAGACCAGTGGTTGACTTGGGTGACTTATTCCTGTGTACCCAATATGCACTTCCCACACTAGACCTCACAAGTCTCCTTCTCCTCAGAGTGGGGCTAGGAGATCATGGCTGGTACCCAGAGAGCCACTGTGAAGCCCTTGGCTAAATACCCTACCACTGGCCCTGCTCAGAGGCTCTCCCCAGAGCCCTGTCAAGGAAGCCCAGTCCTCCAAGGAGTGACAGCCCAGCCCTCACTGCCTGCTTTGGCTGAGAGCACTAGGATTTTGTGAGGACTGCAACAAAGTACATACACAGATGAGTAAGAGGGAGGCTGCAGGGCCCCTGGGAGTGGGGGTGCAATAGTAGAGACAGGACACCCAACTCACCTTGCCATAGCCTCTCCCCCCCATTTCTCAGCTTTGCAACCTCAGCGACTCCCTGTCTTAGAGCCTCGGTCTCACATCTGTGGTGAGGAGTAAGTGGGTACTTGAGCATGTTAGACAGAGGCTATAGCCCAGTATTGGACATGTCCACACGGGGGCTTAGAGAATGAGCTCTGTACTCTTGTTACTCTTAACGAAGGGTGTGTGTGCTGCATACATGGGACTGCAGCGCCCAGCTCTTCCCCCACGTCAATGGCTGTGTTGGAGAGAAGCAGAAGGGAAGGGAGCAGAGAGCCTGTGCCCAGGAAACAGGGAGGCTGAAAGGAGAGGCCCAGTCAGGCTGAGGGTGACCTTGTCTTGGGCCCAGAGCCACAGGCAGCTTCAGAGTTCTCTTCTCAATGCGCCTATGGACAAACAGCTGTCAGGTGGAAAGACTCCAGTGGGAAAAGTGGAGGTTCAATCTCAGACCTACAGGAAGATACGCAGGGTGCAGGGGAGACAGATGAGGACTGTCAGTCACTCTACAAGAGCCCACACCAGCTGGGACTGGACACAGGGGCAGTGGCGTCAGGCACAGGCATCCCTCCTCCCCGAGAAACCTCACTCCAGGCCGACAGGCTCTGTCGCCCAAATCGGGCTGCCCAAGGTCAAGTGGCCTAGATGTTGTAGAGCTGGGAAAGGCAGACCCCTGGGAGCAGCACTTTGTTTCCAGTTTCCTTTTCCTGAGCTGAGCCCTGCCCTCCCCACACTCCTGCAAACTCCCCTGGAACAGAGGGCAGAGGGCAGAGCCGGTTAGCAGAGAGCGGCAGTGGAGGAGCATGAGAAAGGAGGAGAGGCAGAAGGGAGGCTGACGACCTCTGCAAAGTGATCACCTGTGTTCCCCAAACAGTCTTGGGAGGCTGGGGGCTATGATGGTCATGAGTGGGTTCGGAGCCCTGTCTGCTGCTGTGCCAATGCAGTGAAGACACACACTGAGTGGGCATGGCCACAGCTCTCCCACCCTCCAGATCCTTGAGCCTTGCACCTTGATTTGACCCAAGGGGTCTCAGGGCACCTGGACCCTGTTTCCCTAGCACACAGTATCCCATCCTCTCCAACTCACCTCAGCTGGAACCAGGCTGCAGCCTTGAGCTCCCCACCACAAGCCCTGGGTTAGGGGAGGTGGCATGGTGGGTTCAGGGCACACAGAGCCTCAGCACTGTTTCTGGAGTCTGCTTACAGTTAGAATTGGTCCCTTTGAAGGGCCTTCAATGACATGGTTCCCAGAGAGAGCAGAGTATCTGCAAGGCCTGGACAGATGCCTACAGCCTTGGTGCCCTTTTAGAAGAGTTTACAGTGAATTTTGCAAACCTGGTGAAGGGATAAGGGCACCTATCTGGCAGTGAGGTGCTGCCAGAGATGCTTGTCACACTAGCTACTTGCTTGGCCTTTCTTGAGGAATTTGCTCCCCTCACCTCCTCTTCCCAGGATGCGCCTGTATCTTCTGTTTCTTCTTCCCAAGCTGCAGTCCACTGAGGTTCCCGCAGTCCCACCCTGTCATTCACACAATCTTTGCTGACAATTTTCAAGTCTTCGCCTACAAAGCTGACACCATTGTTCAGGCTGTAATCAATGAAAACTTCCCTAAAGCACAGAAAGGCAGAGGGTAACCACCAGGTCAAAGAGACAGTTTTTTTTTGGCTCAGTCCACAACCCACAGTTCTTCTCATGGTAATGACTTTGAACATCAGCCAATCAGGGTTACTGGAGAGCAATCTGTAGGGTTAAGGGGAGTTTATCCCCAAGCACCATGAGATTGGCCTCTGCAATGAAGGTTATCAGACAATGAGGAGTCCTGAATGGGATCAGTTGTCCTCCTGGCCATGAGCTAAATGCCCAGGAATGTCTGTATTGTGTCACCATTCTGACTCCTCTGTATGTACAGAGTATGTTGGAGTCCCTTGGAAAAACTGCCTGGAGCAAAGTTATAATCCCTGGTTGCACATCTTCCAAATCCTGCCCTCAGCAGAGCCTGAGTGGGTCTCTGAGCCCCTTGAGGGACCACCAACCAGGCCAGGTGCAGAGGGTGACCTGAGCTGTCCTGAGAAAGACATGTGTTGCCCAGCAGAGGTGACTTTCTACATTCTTGGCCCAAAGGCCTCCCAACCCTAAATACTTACTGTCCAGCCTTGTCAAATATATGTCCTGGGCAAATTAACTTTCCTTGATTCATAGAGATGGGCTTTTTATCTAAAAGAAAACCACATGAGAAGAAAGTCAGCAGACACGTTCACTTATCTGTCCTTCCCATTCTGTTTGCTGTTGGAAGCAGAGCTAACACTTGGGCAGAAACAGTTTTTCTTCTCCTTCTTCTTCTGACATGTACCATATACCAGACACTATGTAGAGCTGTGGTAGTTAGGTTTTATGTTTTCATTTATTTATTTATTTTATTTAGGATCACTTGATATACAATATTTCCTAGGTTGCTGCTGCTGCTGCTAAATCACTTCAGTCGTGTCTGACTCTGTGCGACCCCAGAGATGGCAGCCCATCAGGCTCCATCGTCCCTGGGATTCACCAGGCAAGAACACTAGAGTGGGTTGCCATTTCTTTCTCCAATGCGTGAAAGTGAACTTGCTCAGTCGTGTCTGACTCTTCGCGACCCCATGGACTGCAGCCTACCAGGCTCCTCCATCCATGGGATTTTCCAGGTAAGAGAATTAGAGTGGGGTGCCATTGCCTTCTCCATTTCCAAGGTTACCAATGTACAATACTGTGATTAACAGTTTTTGAGGGTTATACTCTATATAGTTGTTATAAAAGGCCTTGATTTTTGATGTAAACAAGGCAGACAGAGGCCCTGCTCTCAAGGGCCTGACATTTGTGGGACTGGAGAGAGAGACAGACGATAAAGTAAGAAACAAGGAACAAAATGAGAGAAAAGTCCTGTGATGTCAATCAACACAGGAAGATATAAGAGAGAAAAGTCCTGTGATGTCAATCAACACAGGAAGGTGTAAGGGAGGGAAGGAAAGGCACAGCTGCTGAGGAGTAAGTGACCTGTCCTGTCTTTTAGAGATACAGGTTTTTTTTAACGAGAAACAGGACATGATGGGATATTTGGGAGTTGCTTCTCAATAATGATTCAGATGACCATTGTATCTATTCCTGTGGGAAGAATTCCTTAGAAGAAATGGAGTAGCCCTCATAGTAAACAAGAGTTAGAAATGCAGTTCTTGGATGCAATCTCAAAAACAACAGAATGATCTTGGTTCATTTTTGAGGCAAACCATTTAAAATCACAGTAATCCAAGTCTATTCCCCAAATGCTAATGCCAAAGAAGCTGAAGTTGAACAGTTGTATGAAAACCTATAAGATGTTCTAGAACTAACACTAAAAAAAAAAAAAAATGTCCTTTTCATCATAGGGAGTTGGGAAGTCAAGAGATATCTGGAATAACAGGCAAGTTTGGTCTTGGAGTACAAAATGAAGCATAGCAAAGGCTAACAGAGTTTTTCCAGGAGAACACATTGGTCATAGCAAACACCCTCTTCCAATAACACTAGAGACTACTCTATAAATGGATATCACCAGATGGTCAGTACTGAAATCAGACTGATTATATTCTTTGCATCCAAAGATGGAGAAGCTGTATACAGTCAGTAAAAAAAAAACAAAAACAAAAAAAGCTGGAGCGCTGACTGTGGCTCGTATCATGAGCTCTTTATTGCAAAATTCAGGCTTAAATTGAAGAAATTAGGGAAAACCACTAGACCATTCAGGTATGACCTAAGTCAAATTGCTTATGATTATACAGCGGAGGTGATGAATAGATTTAAGGGATTAGATCTGGTATACAGAATGCTCAAAGAACTAAGGACAGAGGTTCATAACATTGTACAGGAGGTGGTGACCAAAACCATCCCTAAGAAAAAGTAATACAGAAGGCAAAGTGGCTGTCTGAGGAGGCCTTACAAATAGCTGAGAAAATAAGAGAAGAGAAAAGAAAAGATATACCCATCTGAATGCAGAGTTCCAAAGAGAGATAAAGAAAGCTTTCCTCAGTGATCAATGAAGAAGTGAAATAGAGGAAAACAACAGAATGGAAAAGATGAGAGATCTCTTCAAGGAAATTAGAGATAATAAAGGAACATTTCATGCAAAGATGGGCTCAATAAAGGATAGAAAAGGCAAGGCCTAACAGAAGCAGAGTAAGAAGAGATGGAAAGAATACACAGAAGAACTGTGCAAAAGAGATCTTAATGACCCAGATAACCATGATGGTGTGGCCATTCACCTAGAGTCAGACATCTTGGAGTGTGAAGTCAAGTGGGCCTTAGGAAGCATTACTGTGAACAAAGCTAATGGAGGTGATAGAAATCCACTGAGCTATTTAAAACCCTATAAGGTAATGCTGTTAAAATGCTGCACTCAGTGTGTCAGAAAATTTGGAAAACTCAGCAGTGGCCCATAGGACTGAAAAAGGTCAGTTTTCATTCCAATACCAAAAAAGGCAATGCCAATGAATGTTCAAACTACAGTGCAATTGTACTCATTTCACATGCTAGCAAGGTAATGCTAAAATCCTTCAATCTAGGCATCAGCAGTATGTGAACAGAAACTTCTACATGTACAAGCTGGATTTAGAAAAGGCAGAGGAATCAGAGATCAAATTGCCAACATCCATTGGATCATAGAAAAACAAGAGAATTCCAGAAAAACATCTACTTCTGCTTCACTGACTATGCTAAAATCTTTGACTGCATCACAACAAACTGGAAAATTCTTAATGAGATTGGAATACTAGACCGTGTTACCTGTCTTCTGAGAAACTTGTATCCAAGTTAAGAAACAACAATTAGAATTGAACGTGGAACAATGGACTGGTTCAAAATTGGAAAAGGAGTACATTAAGGCTGTATATTGCTACTCTGCTTATTTACTTATAGGCAGAGTACATCATGACAAATGTCAGGCTGTATGAATCACAAGCTGGAGCCAAGATTGCTGGGAGAAAAATCAACAACCTCAGATATGCAGATGATACCACCCTTATTGCAGAAACTGAAGAGGAACTAAAAAGCCTCTTGATTAGAGTAAAAGAGAAGCATGAAAAAGCTGGCTTAAAACCCAACATTCAAAAAACTAAGATCATGGCACCCACTTCCATTATTTTAAGGCATAGATGTAGGGAAAGTGGAAACAGTGACAGATTTTATTTCTTGGCTCCAAAATCACTGCAGGCAGTGACTGTAGCCACAAAATTAAAAGATGCTTGCACCTTGGAAGAAAAACTGTGGCAAACCAGGACAGCATATTAAAAAGCAGAGACATCACTTTGCCAATAGAGTTGAGTATAGTACCAGCTATGGCTTTTCCATTAGTCATGCATGGATGTGACAATTGGACCATAAAGAAGACTGAGTGCTGAAAAACTGATCCTTCTGATTTGTGGTGCTGGAGAAGACTCTTGAGGGTCCCTTGGACTGCAAGGAGATCAAACCAGTCAATCCTAAAGGAAATCAACCCTGAATATTCATTGGAAGGACTGATGCTGAAACTGAAGCTCCAATACTTTGGCCACCTGATGTAAAGTGCTGCCTCATTGGAAAATACCCTGATGCTTAGGAAAGATTAAGGGTAAGAGGAGAAGAAAGCAAAAGAGAAGGAGATGGTTGGATGGCATCACCAACTCAATGGACATGAGTTTGAACAAATTCTGGGAAATAGTGAAGGCCAGGGAAGCCTGGTATGCTGCAGTCCAAGGGGCTGCAAGGAGTAAGACAGGACTTAGCGGCTGAACAACAACAACAAATCAACAGTGAGAGTACTGGCAAAATGCAATTGGTTGGGGTTGATAATTCCATAAGCCTCTTATCCTTATTCATCAGGAGGCAGACAGAATGAAAACCACAATCCCAGAAAACAACCCAAATTGAGCATATGGACCACAGCCTTTTCTAACCCAATGAAAGTATAACCCATGCTGTGTAGGGCCACCCAAGACAGAAAGGACATGGTGGAGAGTTTTGACAAAATGTGGTCCAGAGGGAATGGCAAACCGCTTCAGTGTTCTTGCCTTGGGACATGAACAGTAAGAAAAGGCAAAAAGACTGGACACTGAAGGACTAACTCCCTAGGTCAGTCGGTGCCCAATATGTTACTGGAGAAGAGTGAAGAAATAACTCCAGAAAAAAATGAAAGGACAGAGCCAAAGCAAAAACAATGCCCAGTTGTGGAGTGACTAGTGATGAAAATAAAGTCCAATCCTGTGAATAATAATATTGCATAGAAACCTGGAATGTTAGGCCTATGAATCAAGGTAAACTGGAAGTGGACAAACAGGAGATGGCAAGAGTGAACATTGACATTTTAGGAATCAGTGAACTAAAATGGGCTGGAATGGGTGAATTTAATTCAGATGACCATTATATCTACTACTGTGGTCAAGAATCCCTTAGAAGAAATGGAGTAGCCCTCACAGTCAAAAAAAAGAGTCCAAAATGCAATACTTGGGTGCAGTCTCAAAAATGACAGAATGATCTCTTTTCGTTTCCAAGGCAAACCATTCCATATCACAGTAAATCAAGTTTATCCCCCAAACACTAATGCTGAAGAAGCTGAAATTGAACAGTTCTATGAAGACTTACGAGAACTTCTAGAACTAACACCAAAAAAAGATGTCTTTTTCATAGGGGACAGGAATGCAAAAGTAGGAAGTCAAGAGATAGCTGGAGTAACAGGCAAGTTTGGCCTTGGAGTACCAAATGAATTGTACAAAGGCAAAGGCTAACACAGGGGAAAGACTAACAGAGTTTTGCCAAGAGAATGCACTGGATAGAAAACACCCTCTTCCAACAATACAAGAGACAACTCTACACACAGACATCACCAGATGGTCAATACCGAAATCAGATTGATTATATTCTTTGCAGTCGAAGATGGAGAAGCTCTATATAGTCAGCAAAAACAAGACCAGGAGCTGACTGTGGCTCAGATCATGAACTCCCTATTGCAAAATTCAAACTTAAATTGAAGAAAGTAGGGAAAACCACTAGACCATTCTGGTATGACCTAAATTAAATCCCTTATGATTATACAATGGAAGTGACAAATAGACTCAAAGGATTAGATCTGATAGAGTGCCTGAAGAACTATGGACCGAGGTTTGTGACACTGTATGGGAGGCAGGGATCAAGACCATCCCCAAGAAAAAGAAATGCACCTTGCTTATAGTTTCCTTTGTTGTGCAGAAGCTTTTAGTTTAATTAGGTCCCATTTGTTTATTTTTGCTTTTATTTCCAATATTCTGGGAGGTGGGTCATAGAGGATCCTGCTGCTGTGATGTATGTTGGAGAGTGTTTTGCCTATGTTCTCCTCTAGAAGTTTTATAGTTTCTGGTCTTACATTTAGATCTTTAATCCATTTTATTTTTGTGTATGGTGTTAGAGAGTGTTCTAGTTTCATTCTTTTACAAGTGGTTGACCAGTTTTCCCAGCACCACTTGTTAAAAAGATTGTCTTTTCTCTATTGTATATTCTTGTATCCTTTGTCAAAGATAAGGTGTCCATAGGTGCATGGATTTATCTCTGGGCTTTCTATTTTGTTCCATTGATCTATATTTCTGTCTTTGTGCCAGTACCATACTGTCTTGATGACTGTGGCTTTGTAGTTGAGCCTGAAGTCAGGCAGGTTGATTCCTCAAGTTCCATTCTTCTTTCTCAAGATTGCTTTGGCTATTTGAGGTTTTTTGTATTTCCATACAAATTGTGAAATTATTTATTCTAGCTCTGTGAAAAATACTGTTGGTAGCTTGATAGGGATTGCATTGAATCTATAAATTGCTTTGGGTAGTATACTCATTTTCACTATATTGATTCTTCTGATCCATGAACATGGTATGTTTCTCCATCTATTAGTGTCCTCTTTGATTTCTTTCACCAGTGTTTTATAGTTTTCTATATATAGGTCTTTATTCTTTTTGTTGCAATGGTGAATTGAATTATTTCCTTAATTTCTCTTTCTATTTTCTCATTATTAATGCATAGGAATGCAAGGGATTTCTGTGTGTTGATTTTATATCCTGAAACTTTAATATATTCATTGATTAGCTCTAGTAATTTTCTGGTGGAGTCTTTAGGGTTTTCTATGTAGAGGATTATGTCATCTGCAAACAGTGAGAGTTTTACTTCTTCTTTTCCAATTTGGATTCCTTTTATTTCATTTTCTGCTCTGATTGCTGTGGCCGAAACTTCCAAAACTATGTTGAATAGTAATGGTGAAGTGGGCACTCTTGTCTTGTTCCTGACTTTAGGGGAAATGCTTTCTATAAGCAAGGTGAAAAGACAGCTTCAGAATGGGAGAAAATAATAGCAAATGAAGCAACTGACAAACAACTAATCTCAAAAATATATAAGCAACTCCTGCAGCTCAATTCCAGAAAAATAAAAGACCCAATCAAAAAATGGGCCAAAGAACTAAACAGACATTTATCTGAAGAAGACAAACAGATGGCTAACGAACACATGAAAAGATACTCAATATCACTCATTATCAGAGAAATGCAAATCAAAACCACAGTGAGGTACCATTTCATGCCAGTCAGAATGGCTGTGATCCAAAAGTCTGTAAGCAATAAATGCTGGAGAGGGTGTGGAGAAAAGGGAACCCTCTTACACTGTTGGTGGGAATGCAAACTAGTACAGCCACTATGGAGAACAGTGTGGAGATTCCTTAAAAAGTTGCAAATAGAACTGCCATATGACCCAGCAATCCCACTGCTGGGCATACACACCGAGGAAACCAGAATTGAGAGAGACACGTGTACCCCAATGTTCATTGCAGCACTGTTTACAATAGCCAGGACATGGAAGCAACCTAGATGTCCATCAGCAGATGAATGGATAAGAAAGCTGTGGTACATATGCACAACTTAGCCATTAAAAAGAATACATTTGAATCAGTTCTAATGAGGTGGATGAAACTGGAGCCTATTATACAGAGTGAAGTAACCCAGAAAGAAAAACACCAATACAGTATACTAATGTATATATATGGAATTTAGAAAGATGGTAATGATAACTCCATATGTGAGACAGCAAAAGAGACATAGATGTATAGAACAGTCTTTTGGACTCTGTGGGAGAGGGAGAGGGTAGGATAATTTGGGAGAATGGCATTGAAACATGTATGATATCATATATGAAATGAATCGTTCAGTCCAGGTTTGATGCATGATACAGGATGCTCGGGGCTGGTGCACTGGGATGACCCAGAGGGATGGTATGGGGAGGAAAGTGGGAGGGGGTTCAGGATGGGAACACATGTACACCCGTGGTGGATTCATGTTGATGTATGGCAAAACCATTACAATATTGTAAAGTAATTAGCCTCCAATTAAAATAAATAAATTTATATTTTTTAAAAAAGGAAGAAAGCTGAGTGCTGAAGAATTGATGCTTTCGAACTGTGGTGTTGGAGAAGACTCTTGAGAATCCCTTGGACTGCAAGGAGATCCAACCAGTCCATCCTAAAGGAAATCAGTCCTGGGTGTTCATTGGAAGGACTGATGCTAAAGCTGAAACTCCAGTACTTTGGCCACCTTATGGGAAGAGCTGACTCATTGGAAAAGGCCCTGATGCTGGGAGGGATTGGGGGCAGGAGGAGAAGGGGACAACAAAGGATAAGATGGCTGTATGGCATCACCAACTCGATGGACATGAGTCTGAGTAAACTCGGGGAGTTGTTGATGGACAGGGAGGCCTGGCGTGCTGTGATTCATGGGGTCACAAAGAGTCGAACAAGACTGAGCGACTGAACTTCACTGAACTGAACTGATTCACTTTAAAGGATATCGTACTGTCTTAAGAAATGCCTTTAGTACACTGATGATGATTCACCTAGGATAACTTCTCTTAGTCTAGCTTTGCCTCCTTCCCCTATTAATCAAAACTAAAACAGTGTGTGAAATAGGACAGATAGAATGCCCTCATATTACTATCTAAGAAGTTATTCATGTTGAAAATATTATACTCAGGATGCAATCTGAATCAGCTGTGGTTTAGCTCTGCCAGGTTAGTTGAAGAATAAAACATGGATGGAATCCACTAAAACAAAAGAAGAAGTAGTTGTGGTAAATATACACAATTATTACTCAGCCATAAAAAGGAAGGCATTTGAGTCAGTTCTGATGAGGTGGATGAACCTAGAACCTATTATACCAAAGTGACGTGAGCCAGAAAGAGAAAGATAAATATCGTATTCTAACACACATATACGGAATTTAGAAAAATGGTTCCGAAGAATTTATTTACAGGGCAGCAATGGAGAACAGACATAGAGAATAGACTTATGGACATGAGGAGAGGGGAGGAGAGGGTGAGATGTATGGAAAGAATGCCGTGGAAACTTACATTACCATATGTAAAATAGCCAACCGAAGTTTGCTATATGGCTCAGGAAACTCACACAGGGGCTCTGTATCAACCTAGAGGGGTGGGATTGGAGGGAGATGGGAGGGAGCTTCAAAAGGGAGGGGGTATATGTATACCTATGGCTGATTCATGTTGAGGTTTGATAGAAAACAACAAAATTCTGTAAAGCAATTATCCTTCAATAAAAAAAATAAAGAAAAAAAACTGAAGGAAAAAAAAAGGAGCTACAGGATTATTTTCAGGATTTTCATATGAAGGGAGAGTTAACCAGGCTTCCAGCCAAGTCCCCCATCCATGTGTCAGTTTTGCCGCTATCATTAACGTGTCTACAGTGAGAAGGCAGTAAGAACTTTGAAGGCTTTGCTGGGTGAAGGGGATCAGTGTGTGGTGGCATATTTCTTACTTGGAGGTATCAAGGGACTTACTTACCAAAGACTTTGCCGGAGCCCAACTGATATCTGCAAAGGATTTCATGCTTCCTTTTTTGATCTAGGCCAGATGCAAAAAATGTCACTTCATAGGCTACTGCAAGAGTAACATCCAAAGGTCTGTGTTAGGAGGGGCTCAGTGGTGTCTTCCCTCTGATCTCACAGTTACAGAATTTCACCCAAAACTGAACTCCCAAGTGACTTCTATGAGGAAGCAGCTCTGTCTGAACCAAACTCTGCAAGATCCTCACTGAGCGTCCACTCTGAGGCTACTGGGCTGGGCTTTGAGACCTTGGGGCGCTGCTACAAACCTGTCTGAACAGTTGAGCTAAAAGACACCCAGTCTCATACCCTCCACAGGGGTAAGTATATCAAGACCCTGAAAAGCCACGCTCTTCCCTAAGTGTTACAGACAGTGCTGGCCACTGAAAATCACAGAGGAACCAAGACAACACAGGCTGAAGACAATCCTGACCCTCATCTGAGCTAGCACACAAACCTGGTGCCTGTGGGACTTTCTGACACTTGGGAATCTGTTCCTCCTCCCTGTGTTTCTCTGTGTCTATGGCAGGGTGGTGACTGCAGGAGCAAAATCAGGTGAGGCATGCAATGAGGCAAGGATCCTGCACAGGAGACTCCCCCATGGAGGATGAAATCCTGTCTTAGCTGTGGTTCTGAAGTCTGCAGTGACTATTCTTCCCCTCCTTCTTCCTGCCCCTTCATGTGCCTCACACAGCGCCCTACCCCCACCACAGAGATTCACCAAGCACTTCCTTTGGCCAGGGTGGTAGACACTGATATGCAGTCATCCATAGCCCCTCGCCAGACTACTGGGTCCCCAGTGGTACTTCCGGGCAACTGAAATACCAGGGGATCCAGAGAGGGCAAGTCGTAGGCCTGCCGCTGGGGAGCTGGCCAGGATAAATGCAGGTCATCCTACTGCAAGTCCACGGTCTTTAGCCTCCACCTCTGCATCCTGGCCCAGCTTGGCTAATTCCAATTGCATATCCTTGATTTACACAAGGTCAGTTAACTTGAGAAACATTCCTCAGAAATGCCAGCACAGCCTTGGACCTGGCAGTCCTGGTTCTTCCGGCTTTACGTCTTCCTGCGGCTCCCATCATATCAGGGTGAGGTTTGCAAATTCTCTTTTGAAGTAAACAGATTCCTGGCCAGTTGGCTGACACTAGCCTGCTAACATGTTATGACAGACTGTTTTAAGCAGAAACCCCCATAAGGGATCTAGCAGTCCCAGCCTCAGGGAGAAGGTTGAGCCCAGCCTCTTCCTCCACTGGAAGACTAGGGAGGGCAGCAGCAGAGGTCAGGGCTGGCTGATGGCCCAGGCCACAGGCCACACTGGCTGTTGCCCTCTGCCTGGGCACCTTCCTTCCTCCTTGGGTCTCCTGCTGCCTTCAACCCAGCTCAGGTGCTGCTTCACCTTTGCAGTGGAGTTCCTCTGTCCCAGGCACTGCTGCTTTCAAAGGAGGGCTTATGAACTCTGGCAAGTCTCCAAGTGGAAGACAGGGTGATGGTTTTAGTATTTTGGCAAAACAAACTTAAAGGTAAAGGCCTTTTGCTTTATCCAAAAAGCTGTTGTTTCCTAAAGCCCTACCTCAGCACCCCAATCCCTCCAACAGTATCAACCACAGGACGAAAATGAAGTGACAGGAAGGTCTAAAATCAGCTTCCAGGGCTGCATTCACTGCAGTTCCACATGCGGTTCATTACCCACCAGCTCTCACGTGGCAGAAAGACTGATAGGCTTTCCAAGGGAGACCCATCCTTTCTGGAATGGAGAGCTTTCACTCTGAAAGAAAATGTATATACCAGGCCCCCCAGAGGCTCCAATGAGAGGAGCTGGGAAGGCAGGCCTCTCCCTGAGAAGGCTGATGGAGATGGAGATGAGCAGATGCCCAGGAAGAGGGCACCTGACTTCCTTGAGACGGACTAGGGTACACAGATGGACATGACTTGCCCTGGGGAGGGCCGGTCTTGGAGCACCACATGCTACTTGGCACAGCCACTTTGGGAGAAACTCGACACGGACCACCTGTGACCTGGCTTTCCCTTATGGCGGCAGGTCAACTTCTGGTCCTTTTCCAAGCTCACAGAGAGGTCATTATCAAGATGGTCCTATAGTATAACTTCTGCTGCTTCTAAGTCGCTTCAGTCATGTCCGACTCTGTGCGACCCCATAGACGGCAGCCCACCAGGCTCCCCTGTCCCTGGGATTCTCCAGGCAAGAACACTGGAGTGGGTTGCCATTTCCTTCTCCAATGCATGAAAGTGGAAAGTGAAAATTGAAAGTGAAGTCGTTCAGTCATGTCTGACTCTTCGCGACCCCATGGACTGCACCCTACCAGGCTCCTCCTTCCATGGGATTTTCCAGGCAAGAGTACTGGAGTGGGGTGCCATTCTTGCCCTGGGGAGGGCCGGTCTTGGAGCACCACATGCTACTTGGCACAGCCACTTTGGGAGAAACTCGACACGGACCACCTGTGACCTGGCTTTCCCTTATGGCGGCAGGTCAACTTCTGGTCCTTTTCCAAGCTCACAGAGAGGTCATTATCAAGATGGTCCTATAGTATAACTTCTGCTGCTTCTAAGTCGCTTCAGTCATGTCCGACTCTGTGCGACCCCATAGACGGCAGCCCACCAGGCTCCCCTGTCCCTGGGATTCTCCAGGCAAGAACACTGGAGTGGGTTGCCATTTCCTTCTCCAATGCATGAAAGTGGAAAGTGAAAATTGAAAGTGAAGTCGTTCAGTCATGTCTGACTCTTCGCGACCCCATGGACTGCACCCTACCAGGCTCCTCCTTCCATGGGATTTTCCAGGCAAGAGTACTGGAGTGGGGTGCCATTGCCTTCTCCAAGTATAACTTCTAGTATCTACCAATTAGGAACAATCTGAATATTGACCAAGGGAGAATAATGAAATAAACCGGTCCATCCATAAAATGAAATACCGTGTAGAAGGTTGGAAAACACTGTGTACTACAAGATGCCATGAATGTAAAAACATCCTTGTAGAGTTAGGTAGGAATTTACATATAAAAGGGTTTCCCTAGTGGCTCAGTTGGTAAAGAATTGATCTTGTAATGCAGGAGACCTGTTAGATGCCTGGCTTGGGAAGATCCCCTGGAGAAGGGAATGGCTACCCACTCCAGTGTTCTTACCTGGAGAATTCCTTGGCCGGAGGAGCCTGGTGGGGTACAATCCATGGGGTTGCAAAGAGTTGGACACAACTGAGCCGCTAACACTTTCACATAAAAGAGGAAGTCTTTGTGGTTAATTCTGGAGACCGTAGGATGGGACAAGGGGGCCCGTATCCTGGAGCAGGGCAGCCTCTGCCCAGGCTGGCTGCAGGAGTGTCCGTCGGCGCCGTGTGTCCATCCTTCATCCTCAGGTCTTCCTGCCCCACAGAGCCCGCCCCCACCCTGCAGAGGCTCTCTGGCCATGATGCAGAGCTGGACGCTGGACCCCAGAGGGAAGCCCTGCTCTGCACTGGTCCTACTATGGCCTTCACTGCTGGTATTCTTGAGGACACCAGTCTGGTCTGGTCACATACAGTAAAAAGAGTAACCAGGTGCTGCCTCCAGCACCCCTTCCTGGGGTCAAGGTCTGAGGAAACCTAGAAACACACGGGAGGGATGATTCCTCAAATATGGTGCCTAGTGCCCCAGAACAGAGCCCACGCTTATCCCTTGAAAGTCACTAGGGAGAGTTCCAAAGCACAAATTAGACTGTAGAGGACGAAATCAGGGAGTAGCTGCCCCTGAGGGGGGGGGCAGGGATTGCCTGGGAAGCGAGCTGAGGGGACACTCTAGGTGCGAATGTGATGCTGAGTCTTTGTGGGCTCTGCTGCTGTGTGCATTTGTCAGAACTCATCAAATGAAACTTAGTTCTGCTGCATTTCAAAAAGAGAAATCTTAATAAAATTGTCTCCCAATTAAAGATATGTGGTGTAGTAGTCTGATGATTGTTATTTTGAAATGCATCAAAAAATAAGGTGGACTGATAAAGAGAGAGAGAGAGAGCTAGACAGATTAATATGAAAAGGACACAGTTAGATATTAATTGCATATCCAGGTGGTGGAGATTGGATTACCCACTAAACAATTGTTTCTACTTTGCTGGGGGTTTGAAATGATCCATAATAAAATCTGAAGCAAAAGAATTTACTGAACGATAAAAAATAAAGATGTGGACATAGCCAAACAGAAGTCATGCTTCATACCGGGTGAGAAGCCTCTAATGAGAGGAGAGATCACGGGCTGTGGGAAACCAGGGGAACCAGCTGCCGAGGAAAGCCTTCGGATTAAGGTGCTCTGAGAGTGAAGTCTCAAAACCTGGGTGGTCTGGATCCTGTCAAGTTAAACGAGGTTTTCCAGAAAGCCCAGGGCCCTACCTACCAGCCTCTGCAGCAGGTGAACTTAGAACAGAGGCTGGTCCTTGGAGGGTCTGGTTATCCAGCTTGGGGGCCTCAGCCCCATGGTTAGGTGGGTTAGGGACGAGGCCTTCCCAGCCCCTGATGCCCTGTGCAGAGGATGAGCTGGAGCACAGGCCTGGAAGCAGGGAGGCCAGAGAGGCCTCTGCTTAGTCCTGGAGGGAGCCTGAGAGGCTGAAGAAGTGCCATGTCCCATGCTCACCCCCTCCAGGCTTCCTCACACCCAGCCCACTGACTTACTCAGAGTGACAGGTTCTACTTTATCAGGCTCCAGGTTCCTGCCTTGAGCTTTCCCTGCCGGTGACAGTCATGCTGTGCGGCAGCTTTTGACAAGATGACAGCGATTGTAAAGGTCAGAGCAGCACCGCTGGGCCTCCCTGGCAGAGCGTGTGCAGCAGGCGCCTGTCAGCCCAGCGAGGCCACCGCGGGGCGTGAATGACAGCAGGCATCCTCCCCTGAGGCCTGCAGGCCCGTGTGTGTCCTGGGGGCATGGGCAGAGAACGGAGGCTCTCAGGGTGCTGCAAGCTGCGGTGTGCGAGGAAAGACCCTGCACGCGTGTGGGGTCTCCTTCCATGGCCACGCCTCGCACAGGCCGCAGGGGCAGAGGCAGGAGGGGTCAGAGAGCTTCCCCCCACAGAGGGCTCAGCGGGAGATGCTTTCTTTTTTTTTTTTAAATTAATTTTTATTTTTTAGTTTGTTTTGCTTTACAATACTGTATTCGTTTTGTTACACATTGACATGAATTAGCCACGAGTGTACATGAACTCCCAATCCCGACCCCCACCTCCACCCTCCCGCCCCACACCCTCTCTCTGGATTATCCCCGTGCAGCAGTCCCTAGCATCCTGCATCCTGCATCAAACCTGNCCTGTATGTATTCTTTGGAGAAATGTATATTTAGGTTTTCTGTCCAATTTTTTATTAGTTTTTTTTTTTTTTTTTAATGTTAAGCTGTATGATCTCTTTGTATATTTTGGAGAGTAATCCCTTGTCAGTCACATCATTTGCAAATATTTTCTCCCACTTTACAGATTGTCTTTTCATTTTATTTATAGTTTCCTTTGCTGTGCAAATGGTTTCAAGTTTAATTAGGCCCCATTTGTTTATTTTTTGCTTTTCTTTCTATTATTCTAGGAAACAGATCCAAGAAAATGTTGCTGTGATTTGTGTCAAAGCGTGTCCTGCATATGTTTTCTTTCAGGAGTTTTATAGTATCTGGTCTTACAGTTAGGTCTTTATTTTTATTTGATTTTTGTACATAGTATTAGAGAATGTTCTAGTCTCATTCTTTTATATGTAGCTATCCAGTTTTCCCAGCACCACTTATTGAGAGACTGTCTTTTCTCCATTGCATATTCTTTCCTCTTTTGTTGTAGATTAATTGATGATAAGTGCATGAGTTTACTTCTGAGTTCTTTATCCTGTTCTGTTGATCTATGTGTCTGATTTTGAGCTAGTACCATACTTCTTTGACTATTGTAGCTTTGTAATATAGTCTGAATTCACATGATTCTTCCAGCTCTGTTCTTTCTCAAGATTGTTTTGGTAACTCTGAGTCTTTTGTGTTTTCATTTTAATTTTTAAAAACTTAACTTTTTTGTTCCATAAGTGCAAGATTTAAATGGGCAACTTTGTACTGAAGTGACATTTGCAATGTGACCATGATAATGATTGCTATGGAAGAGCTGTTTTGAGCCTGGCATTTCTGACTACCATATATCCTATTTCCCATGAAGTGGTGGGCCAGATGCCATGATCTTCGTTTTCTGAGTGTTGAGCTTTAAGCCAACTTTTTCACTCTCCTCTTTCACTTTCATCAAGAGGCTTTTGAGTTCCTCTTCACTTTCTGCCATAAGGGTGGTGTCATCTGCATATCTGAGGTTACTGATATTTCTCCAGGCAATCTTGTTCCCAGCTTATGCTTCTTCAAGCCCAGTGTTTCTCATGATGTACTCTGCATAGAAGTTAAATAAGCAGGGTGACAATATACAGCCTTGACATACTCCTTTTCCTATTTGGAACCAGTCTGTTGTTTCATGCCCATTTCTAACTGTTGCTTCCTGACCTGCATACAGGTTTCTCAAGAGGCAGGTCAGGTGGTCTGATATTCCCATCTCTTTCAGAATTTTCTACAGTTTATTGTGATCTACATAGTCAAAGGCTTTGGCACAGTCAATAAAGCAGAAATAGATGTTTTCCTGGAACTCTCTTGCTTTTTCCATGATCCAGTAAATGTTGGCAATTTGATCTCTGGTTCCTCTGCTTTTCCTAAAACCAGCTTGAACATCTGGAAATTCACAGTTCACATATTGCTGAAGCCTGGCTTGGAGAATTTTGAGCATTACTTTACTAGCGTGTGAAATGAATGCAATTGTGTGGTAGTTTGAGCATTCTTTGGCATTGCCTTTCTTTGGGATTGGAATGAAAATTGATCTTTTCCCGACCTGTGGCCACTGCTGAGTTTTCCACATTTACTGGCATATTGAGTGCAGATGGGGAAACAGTGGAAACAGTGTCAGACTTTATTTTTTTCGGCTCCAAAATCACTGCAGATGGTGATTGCAGCCATGAAATTAAAACACACTTACTCCTTAGAAGGAAAGTTATGACCAACCTAGATAGCATATTCAAAAGCAGAGACATTACTTTGCCAACAAAGGTCCATCTAGTCAGGGTTATGGTTTTTCCAGTGGTCATGTATGGATGTGAGAGTTGGACTGTGAAGAAAGCTGAGCACTGAAGAATTGATGCTTTTGAACTGTGGTGTTGGAGAAGACTCTTGAGAGTCCCTTGGACTGCAAGGAGATCAAACCAGTCCATCCTAAAGGAGACCAGCCCTGGGGTTTCTTTGGAAGGAATGATGCTAAAGCTGAAACTCCAGTACTTTGGCCACCTCATGTGAAGGGTTGACTCGCTGGAAAAGACTCTGACGCTGGGAGGGATTGAGGGCAGGAGGAGAAGGGGATGACAGAGGATGAGATGGCTGGATGGCATCACTGACTCAATGGACGTGAGTCTGTGTGAACTCCAGGAGTTGGTGATGGACAAGGAGGCCTGGCATGCTGCAATTCATGGAGTCACAAAGAGTCGGACACGACTGAGCGACTGAACTGAACTGAACTGATATATCCTATGATAATATGATCTCTCACCTATTATGTTTATTCAATGACCTGAGAAACTTTTGTCTGTATAATGTTATTTGGCGTTCACTTACCCAAAGATGTTTGCATAGTAAGTCCATCTCTGTTCCTACACAATTAAACCACAGTAATAATGTTAGTTTAATTTGGTGCTGATTTGTCCATTACCCAGGACACACATGGCTAGACCCTTAACAAACTCCTGTGGAGAGTGAAGACAAATTTGATCCATTAGCAAGCTTTAATTGAAGGTCACCTAAAATGGCAAGGTCTCCCTGCATCTCTGAATCTTAAACAGCTGGAACTACTTAAATGCCTTTAAACACACACACACACACACACACACACACACACACACTTAAACTGCTGTCTCAAAGTAGACTTCTAGAAAATACCCAGTACGTACTAACGCACTCAAACAAACATCCTTTATGATGTTTTAAATGCCAAATTAAATTCAGTTTTATTGTGTTTTAAAACATCAGCTCTGGAAGAAAGAAAAAAAGGTTTTAAAAAATTAGAAGCAGCTTCATGAGTGAATGAACTGAATGCTTGTTAATTCCATCACCAGCAAAAACAGCAGTGTTTAGAGATTGATGTGTAATCTCAGATTTTGATTCAAAATTGAGTTTCATGCTCTGGCTTCTAAGTAAAGAGAGAAAGGAAACTGGAAGGAAATCAGGAAGAGGACAGTCAAGGGAAGCTACTTTTTTCTTTTTACTATACTGCAAAGAAAAGGAAAAAAAAAACTGCTCAAAAGAAGAGGAATTAGCATCCTATAATGAACTTCTATAACCACAGGAGAGATTGAGAGTAAAGAAAGCTTCAGATAACTTTGTTTCTGAACACAGGAGCTTTGTATATAGTGTAAAAGGGCTAATAACATGGTAGTTAAAAGGGATAAACTTAAAAAAAATTAAGTATAATTGAGTTATAATTTTGTGTTAAAGTTTAAAGGGTTTAATTTTTATTTTTCCTAAACATTAGGAAATGAAAGGAAAGAGAATTCCAAACTAGCAAGCACACTGTTTTCAACATCTTTTAATTACTAGATTTGATCATTTGTGTATATTAGTCATGGAGATTTTAATAATGGCATAAGCTAATATCTATTTGCATTTTCCATGCTAATATCTTTATATGCATTATTTCATTTGGTCCTCTTGATGTCAGAAATCACATGAGGTAGTCATAATTAAAATCCCCAGTTTTATAGGTAAGGAAAGTTAGTCAAGAAGAAGTTAAAGAATTCACTTTATGGATACTTACACATCTATCAAATGACAGAAACAGGATCAGAGCCTGGGTCTGTGTGATCCCTAAGCCAGAGTTCTTAATCCCTAGCACCGAGTTTCCTTCCAGAAAGCACTCTCCAGGTAATCAGATCCTAATAATATAATGTACCATAGCAATTAGCTGTCAAGCCTGCTTATATTTTTGATGGGAAACCTGAGATCCGCAGATATTAAAAGAATTCTTTAAGCTTATAAAACAAGTAAAACCAGGTTCCAAACTCACAATCCAACGTTTCTACCACATGTGTTATTTTTTTTTAAATAAAAACTATTCGCATTATGTGTTTTTGATCTAATTTAATTCTCACAATTCTGTGTATCCAGTACATACTTGCTACGTATTAACTTCATGTATAAGAAAATGGAGGCTGATATGGTAAATTTTTGGTAGTCGCAAAATTAATGATTTTGATTTTCTTTAAAAAAAAAGAAAGCATGGTTGAATATAAAATGGAACTATCCCTGCTCCTTCTTCTGTTAACTCTGGCAGCACTGCTGTCCCACAGGCTGCAATGCAGGCCATCAACCTAATTGAGCTCATTGACAGCTTTTGTTCTAGCTGAATATCTTCTGGCTGGTTTCCAGTTTGTCCTTAAGCCTGGTTACCTCTCATTCTCATTACCTCAAAGTCTCTGAAGGCATCTGAGTTTGTGAGTTTGTACTAGCAGAATACTTAGAAATTAGGGTGGCCACCTATCTCAGTGTGTCTTAAACTAAGAGGAGGAGCTTCCCTGGAGACTCAGATGGTAAAGAATCTCCCTGCAAAGTGGGGGACCTGAGTTCAATCCTTGGGTAGGGAAGAACCCCTGGAGAAGGGAATGGCAACTCACTCCAGTATTCTTACCTGGAGAATTCCATGATCAGAGGAGTCTGGTAGGCTACAGGCCATAGGATCGCAAAGAGTCGGGCATGACTGACAAGACTTAGTATGCACGCCCGAGAGGAAGAGGATTCTCAGGACAAGGGTTTTTCAATGCTAAAACCAGGAAAGGAATGGAAAAAGGAGGATAAGGTAGGAATCCTATTAGACATTCATAAAATATTGATATTTTCTGTTGTAGAGGGAGAAACACTGGAGTTTAGCTTTATAAACACATTCCAAGCATTGTTCATTCATTCATATTGATAGATATTTATTTTCTAATCTACATCAGACAATTGCTAAGATAAAGTGAGATGAGCAGAACAGAGAATCTCTGCCTTCAGCAATTACAGCATGTAGGTAAAGTGGATAAGACCAGCTTACAAATAACTGTTAACACCAGGCAGAATGATGAAATGATACTGGAAGCTGACACAAATGTTCTGTGTGTGTGTGTTTTTCATAAGAGGGTGATACAGCTTTCCATTAGGAGCCACGTTACATAACTGAAGTTCCCATGGATCTCAACTCTCCACTTAAAAAAATATAACAAGGTCAGTACAATGAAGGATACACTGCAAATGCCAAGTACAGTTTCTTCAGCTGTTTCTAGGGGGATCCAACTTTTAATAGGAAATCTGAGTCTTTAACAGGAAAGTCATTTTTATGGGGAAATCAATCATAATGAGATAGTTTCTTAGCCATAGTCACTTTTCCATGCATGCAAATGCCTTAATTGATTTTACTTAAAGACACAGGCACCTCAGTTGGACATGAGCTGTCTTTGCAGGTGAACCTGTGGAGTGGGTGGGCCTAGGAAAAATCTCTCAGTGATATCAGTTGTGGAAGACAAGTAGCTTATGACAGCTAAAAAAGCATCTTCATTACCCTTGCCAAGCTTCTATCTTGCTTCACTTCACTGCTGGTAATGACTGAGAAAACAAGTCATTAGAGGCCTGGCATACCTATCTGTATAATGGACAATATTAATTTTAACAGCTGAACAAACCTTCATGAATCACAGCTATTAACAGAGAGGGAAGTATTCATTCCACCCTGAGTTTTTGGAGGGATGAAGAAAGTAGAGGAAGACTTCACAAGGGAGGCTACCCTTGAGTAGAGCACTGATGGTTCAGAAGTCATTCACTAAGAGATGGCAGAGAACTGTCAGTCTTGACTGATAGAGATGAGGTGAGCAGGGAGCTAGAGATGTGAAAGATGGGATGCTTCTGGGGAACGGAGAGTGGCTCTGTATGGCTAGAGCATCTGTGTTAGGCTGAATAATGCCATCATCTGTATCCAAAGATGTCTACAGTCTAACACCGTGCTGTGTGCTGAGTCGCTTCAGTTGCGTCTGACTCTTTGTGACCCCATGGAGCATAACCTGCCATGCTCCTTTGTTCATGGGGTTCTCCAAGCAAGATAGAGTGGGTTGCCATTTCTTACTCCATGAGATCTTCCTGACCCAGGTATTGAACCCGAGTCTCTTACATCTCCTGCATTGACAGGGGATTTCTTTACCATTAGTGCAATGTGCAAATATGTTTCCTTCCATGGCAGAACTTGGCAGATGTGGTGGCACTAAGTGTGATCTCTCTAACTCTGTTCTTTTTTGAAGTTTTTTTGACTACTTAGGTTCCCTTACATTTATATATGAATTTTAGGATCCGTTTACCAATTTATTTTTAAAAAGCAAGTTAGTTTTTGGTAGGGATTTATTTCAATTCATAGATCAATTGAGGATTCTGACCATTTAAGTAATACTAAGTCTTCCAGTCCACAAACATGGAATTCTTTCTATTTTTGTAGAGTTTTCCTTATTTTTCTAACAATATTTTGTAGTTTTTGGTGTACAAGTCAGACACTACTTTTTTTCAATTTATTGTTATTTATGCTGGAGTTTGGGGATGGAACTGTAAATGAAATTTAATTTCTAATTCAGTTTCCTTTCTTGTTATAGGTCTGTTCAGGTTTCCTATTATATATTTTTATTAACAGACTACTGTCTAGAATACTTTTTTATTGTTATTTCTTTCTTTCTTTTTTTAATTAATTTTTATTTTTTTAGTTTGTTTTGCTTTACAATACTGTATTCGTTTTGTTACACATCGACATGGGTCAGCCACGAGTGTACATGAACTCCCAATCCCCACCCCCACCTCCCCCCTCCTGCCCCATACCTTCTCTCTGGATTATCACCGTGCATCAGTCCCAAGCATCCTGCATCCTGCATCAAACCTAGACTGGCGATTCATTTCACTTATGATATCACACATGTTACACTGCCACTCTGCAAACCC
>SJXQ01012567.1:83677-94924 GCA_006408695.1 Aepyceros melampus
CAGTTACCACACGGGGCCGGCCCCCGGGCGGGGGTGGGGACAGCGTCCTGGAGATGGGCCTGGAGGGAATGGTGGGCACACCACACCCTGCCCTACAGACGTGAGATGCTGAGGAGGAGGGCCCCCGAGCCAGCCTCTCCAGGCCACTCGCTGACCGGAGAAGGCCCTGCCTCAGTTTTCTCATCTGCAAGATCTGTCTCTACCTCGTGGGTTGCTGTGAGAGTGATGTCAGTTCTTATACATAAATGTGCTGGCAAGCCTGCCACAGCATCTACTACGATCACGGAACGCGTGTCAGCCTGGGCCGCTGCAGTCGGGACCCACTGAGGGAGCAGAAGTGGCTCAGAGGGAAGATGAGCTCGGACCGGACCGATGTGGCCGCCAGGTATAGGCCACTGTGGCGCGGCCTCGTGCCTGGCAAGCCTGGGCACCTGGGGACAGAGCCACTCAGCCATCGGGGAACCCTCACTGTTGAACACCATCGCTGTGGCTCCCAGCAACTGGAGGAGAGAAAGAGCAAACAGCTCAGGCTTCCCAGAGGCCCTGGCAGGTTCTCTGCCCCATCAGAAACAGCAAGCACAGGAGACACACCGGATGCGTGGGGCAAGGAGGGGGCTGCTTCTCCAGTGCTTATTGTGTAAAGCGCCTGCAGAGCTGACCCTGCCTGCCACAGAACAACTCTCAGACCACCTACATGCAAGTCCTCCCACTTCTCTCTCTCTTTTTTGTAATTAACAAGACTCCAGTGAGGATAGTAAGCTAAGAAGGCAGGGCTGATCCAGGCAAAATGGAGAGGAAAGCGGAGGTTATCTTGTCTGGCAGCCCAGATGCAGAAAGCACCACACTGTGACCCTTAACCCCCGGTCTGGGTCAATCATCCTCTTTTCCTTTTTCCCATCAAAACATACAGGCCAGGCGTTCATGCATGTGTGTATATGTGCATGCGTGTGTGCACACGTGCCTATATGCATGCACACATGTGTGTATGTGCACGCACGCGGGCACGCATGTATACACACATGTATGTCACGTGCGTGCGTGTGTTTCAGGAAGTGCTCATTTACTTCTCCAAACAACCACTTTGAGTAGGTGTTCTATCTTTACCTTTCTCTTAAGGAAATTAAAAGGATGAAAGTGTAGATAACTGGCCCACATCACAGAGCGAGGCCCTGGGGAGAGCATGTCTGTGAGAAGCACTGAGAGAGACGGCATGACATCGTCTCTGGCAGCTTTCCATCTCCTTCCACTTGTCTCTCCCCCATCTATGGTTCTGGATGGGGTCTGAGCCACTGATCGGGCTTCCCAGGTGGCGCCAGCAGTAAAGAACCTGCCTGCCGATGCTGGAGACGCAAGAGACAAGAGTTCAATCCCTGGGTCGGGAAGATCCCCTGAAGGAGGAAATGGCAACCCACTCCAGTATTCTTGCCTGGAGAATCCTATAGACAGAGGAGCCTGGGACTACAGTCCATGGGGTCACAAAGGCTCCAGATTTTGGACACTGTCTGAGGCACTAAGGTGAGATGAATGAGCTGGGCCAGTGGGGGCTTCGGGCAGATCTCAGATCTTCCCCCACCCCGTGCCACTCCACCTGCCAGGCAGGCAGGCAGCCCTGCAGACAGTCTGCCATCTGTGCCTGGTGCTGACCAAAAGTGGTTCTAAATTCAGCTCCTAAAACTGTTCCATTTAAAAGAGAATGCTCCATTGTAATACTCTTTGATATTTTTCAGGCAAGAGTACTGGAGTGGGGTGCCACTGCCTTCTCCGTAATATTAACTTAATAATCTATAACAGTGACTGGAGGTAGAATGTTATCACCCAACTCTACAATGATTTTTAATGCTCTTAGACGGTTTTATTTTTCTTCCTGATATTTTGCTGAAGCTGATCATCTTGTTAATAATATTCACAAGGAAGTTAAAAATGATTGAGATTCTGAAATTGGAATTTTAATGAGACAGTGACTTAACTACCAACCACTAGAACCAAGACTGTTTGTATTTACGAAGAACTTCTTAAAAGTGCTGACTCGATGGCGTCCTCTTCTGAAAGTAGAACTTTTCATTGCAAAGCAAAATTATTGCCTTAAAATTATATGTAACATTTCTTCTATACACTGGCTTTAGCTTTAAAATTAGATCACAGGAATGTTTTCTTGTAGGATGCACTATACAAAAGCTCATTATAATACATATTTTCAAAGAAAATTCTAACAGAGCAACAGTCACCTTAATCAGCTTGGGATAGTCTGCATAATTATTTCTTAATATCAGTGGAAACATATTTTAAAAACAATGGATATCAAAAACAATGTGTATCAAGAAATTTGGTCTCAAGTTTTTGTACTTCCTTTTGAAGAGGAAGGTTAATTAACTGTGAATTATAAACAGCACTCAGAACAGTTTCTATACCCAACTGCACCGAATTATTAAATATTCTTGGTTCTACTGTTCAAAGAAAAAGAGTCTGCCTTTTGACTTGTACAAATAGATCCTGACTCTGGAGACATAGCTCAGGATTTCAGTGTGATTGAGGGGAGGGAAATCCTGGTCACGGGCACACACATCACAGGTGGGGTCACCACGGGCACAGTCATCACAGGGAGGGTCACCACGGGCACACACATCACAGGTGGGGTCACCACGGGCACAGTCATCACAGGGAGGGTCACCATTGGTCCAGTCGCAGGTGCCGTGGTGATGCCTTCAGGATGGACAGGAGACGGTAGAGCCACAGCCCCTAACCCTCTCCTGTCCCCACCCGATCTCACCCTCAGGATGTCCCAGGACCACGTTTGGCCTCGACCTGAAGCTGCTCAGGGTCATCCTGAGGCTGGGAGTCTTGGACATGGGTCCATCCACCCAGGTGCCGGCCAGTGGGCCTGGACAAAGCCCTTCCGGTCCTGCTCCTCTCTCCTCACCTGGGGGATGGGAGAGCTCAGCGCGGCCCCACTGTGAGCCACACAAGGAGGGAGAGTGTCCCCGGCCCAGGGCCCCTCCCCGCCGCCAGGCACAGTGGCTCCAGGGGGGCACTCGCTGCTGAGAATGTTGGGGACAGTCCCCTCCAGGCCCTGGCACAAGGAGCATGATGTGGGCAGGACAGGCGGGGACACTGAGGAGGCGAGGAGGGGGCTCTGGGCTGCGCCTGCCCTGGGACCCCACCCTGCCTGTGCTTCACGTGAGTCACGGGCTCCCCACCACCCACTTCCATGGCTTTTCACGCCTGCTGACACCTCCAGAAAGTGGAAGGAGGGGGCTTTGAGTTCCAGGCACCTCCCCTTCTCAGAAGACCCCTTAGACCAGCAAACAACTGTCAACTGAGGGCCCCCCTGTCTGTTCACACTCATCCTGACACTGGACTGATGATGGGGGTGTCAGGCAGCACCAACTGGGGCCGAGAGCCAGCATCAGCCCTGCCTGCAGCCATGAGGCCTCCCCACAGGGTGTGCAGACTCACCGGGGTGACAGCTGCCCCCTGTCCCCCACCCCCGGGCCTTGAGCACCCTGGCCCCTTCCATGATGGCCATGCTAACAGGCCTGCTTCCAGAGGGTCTCCGACACCCAGTGTCAGAGAGGTGAAATGGAAACCCTTCTCTTTGTTATAGGTCTGGCATTTTCCGGGAGCCAGGGGACGAGTACCAACAGCTGTAACTCAGCCAGAGCCTGACCTGTGCCTGGGAGCTGGTGTGGCACACTTACCCTGCTCTTTGCCGCAGTTACCTTCCAGCGGAGGCCGCTGAGGCTTCTGCATGGGGCTAACTTGCTCCAGCTCGGGCAGCGGCTACCTGGGGGAGGCAGTCTTCCCACGACACCCATCTCACTGGAGAGTTGCCTCCACCTTGACAACTGCAGGCCTGCTGCCTTCAGAGAGCCTGTGATTTTAGGGTCAACTGATGGGGTGGGGTGAGACGCAAATATCTGTGCTCTAAGGCAGACAGCCCCGGAAGGCAAATGGAGATGAAGCCAGTCAAGGCCAATTAAAGAGCAGCTCTTCTGCGGGCCGAGGTCGGCATCGGACTCCCCGCGGTCCCTGGGCCAGGCAGGCGGTGCGGACAACAAGCGCCTGCTCCGGGAGAGGTGGTGATGGATCCAGGGCACCTGCCCACTGCCTTCTTCCAGCACACTTGTCCCTCGCCAGCCTCCTGCATGGCCCTAAACGCAGCAGGAAGGGCGAGGTCCCATGGGCCCTGGGAATAATCGGGGTTAGAAGACAGAACTCCAGTGACGAGGCGCTTCCCCTCCGAGTCAGAGAAGTGCTCCCAAGGGAGACCTCATCCTCCAATGGAGCGTCTTCTGAGATACGGTATATTTTAGTCCTGTTTTGTAGGGTTAGCAGTACTTCGAATGAATCTTCTCAAACTTGCTCAGTAGCTGGCAAAAAATGTCAGCTTCTCTTTAGAGTGAAAAGCAAGTCACTGTGAGTTAATTCTCCCTTTGCCAAAATCCAAACAGCACACAGAAGTGAAAAATCAGGTGGATTCTGCTTTGTTCTCCCTAACTGTCTTTGGCCCAAGTGTGGTCCAAAGCAAGGGACTGCCAGAGTCTCTCTGTGGATAAAATGACCCCAGGGAGAAGTTTCCAGAAGCCTGAGAGGAGTGTGCTAGTCCTTCTGGGGTTGGGAGGGTCTCACACAGGAGAGGTTTTGTCAACAAGCCCCACTGGACGGGCCGTCAAATGATGTGAAAAGAAGGCAGAATCCACCAGGGCTGCCTGCTCACTGCACACACGGGGCTCCCCTTTCTCCCAGGGGCTGGGGGGGCTTCTCTCCTGGTCGAGGGACAGGGCCTCGGGCTTCCCAACCCTACAGAGTGGCTTGCCTCCAGCTGCCTTCCCCACGTGGTGCCCTTGAAGCCTGGAGGGGAGGTGCCTCCCTGTGAAGAGAGGTCCCAGCTCCGCAGGTCACCCTAGTCCTCAGGTTCCGACCTGCCTAAGGTTCCCCGCGTCTCACGGCTGCGCTCACGTGGGTCTGAGCTCACTTTCTCCCAGTCGGCCGCAGCTTCTGGCCAGGATGAATGCTGCAGGAAGGACTGCACTCACAGCCAGCCAGCACCCGGGCTCTGGGACTAATGGGCCTGCGTGTGCTGAGCCGTGACCTGGTGGGATGGGCGGGCCAGCTGTGCCTCTGTCCCACAGGGAGCCCAGTGCTCACCGTGAGCACCCTGATGCCAAGCTTGCGCCCACACTTCTGTGACTCCACAGAGGAGAAAGCTGAGACCCACCGGCAGGGGCGGCTCACCCCAAGGGCCTGCCAGAGCCTTGAGTGGATTCTGGTCTTGGGGTGTGTGGAGGGGGCACTGCCGTGAGAAGGAGACAGGACTGTTTTGCAGGCTCACAAAAGGGCAGAGGGTGGGGCTGGCTCATCCTGATTCCTGGTCCACATTCGTCCCATCGCCACCGGCACCCCGCCAACCAGGCGCTGAGCCTCTGGCCCGTCTCCCCTGCCCGCCCCGCGCTGTCCGGCAGCTCGAGCTGTCTCTGCCTTGAAGGCTCCATCTGCCTGACTCCTGTCAGCATTACGGCTGTCACCTCTGGATGGGATGACAAGAAGCAGATCGAAACAGTGCAGGCAGTTGAGACAGGGTTTGGGATCGCTCCTGAAACACAGGCCCCGTGTGTTCTCACTGTTAGTAAGTGCCACCAGTACCCCACCCCCTGCTGTGTCGACTGGGTTAAAAATCAAAGCGTTGGGAGAAATCTGGGTCCTGGAAAATTGCAAAAGGCATAAATAACATGCCTGATGGATCTGCACTTGGAAATAAATGGCCTCGTTCTAAATACGGGCAATCTTATTTATTCCCGCCTGCATCTGCAGCCTTTTTCCTGCCACTAAATATTTTATCTGAGGTGCCGAGAGCGGAATTAAATGGGGGGGGGGGGCGTTAAACCAGAAATCGGCCAACGTCAAGCCAGGAGGTGGAAAGAGCTTTTCCCTTGCCGCTCGCAGCCTCCCTGGCTAACCCGTACCCTGTGACTTGCATATTACTCACTGCACACACCTCATCACCATCCCGGTGGTCTGACAACCCCCACAATTCAGCACCTGAGCCCGGGGACAGCGGACCCGCCGTGCCTGTGCTGGCCACCAGGGGGCAGCGTCCATCCCCCAAGTCCTCACGTCTGAGACAGGCAGGAGTCTGGACTGATTTTTATTCCACAGCCGCGATCGCTCAGATGTTCATTATAACCTTGTTGGCGGCTAATT
This sequence comes from Aepyceros melampus, assembly GCA_006408695.1. NCBI lineage: Eukaryota > Metazoa > Chordata > Mammalia > Artiodactyla > Bovidae > Aepyceros > Aepyceros melampus. Next base: position 89,876 of record SJXQ01012567.1, read on the forward strand.
TGCAGCTTCTCCAAACACTGATAGGTTGCCTCAGTTCTCCTGTCCTCCTTTTTTCATTCCAGGGGAAAATAGACACCGAATGCACTTCCAGGGGCTGGAGACTTTTGAGGAAGAAATTGTCAAGAAGCTGCTCCGCTGGAGTGGACGCCCAAGGCCCCTGATGGGCCCCGTGATGACCAGCTGCAAACCCGCCTGTCGCACAGAAGCACCCCAGCGGCTCCCCTTGTTACTGTCCCGTGTGAAGGGCAGTGTTTCAGCATTCCAGCTGTGCCGAAAGGAGACAGACACACCGAGGGCAAGGAAAGTCCTCCAGCTTTTGTTAAATCTCTTTTTTCTCCATTGGTAAAGTCTCTCTCTCATGAGTTTGAGCAAGCTCCGGGTGTTTGTGATGGACAGGGAAGCCTGGCATGCTGCAGTCCACAGGGTCGCAAAGAGTCGGACGTGGCAGAGTGACCGAACGGGACTGAAAGTCTCTCTCCGCTTCGCTCTGTCTCTCAGTTTCTCTCTCTGTCTCTGCCTCTCTCCTCTCACACACTCTGCATCTCTGGCTGAGCCTCATCTGTTTTAGCATCCTCTGCTTTGGGAGATCGCATGTGGGAGTAATGAGTTCCTCTTCCCTGTTCCTAAAACATCAGAGTCAATAAAGGCCCATTTCCCCAGAAGGCCTTCTCCCCCGCAGCCTGAAAGGTCTCTTTTACAGAGTTTTCCATTCCTCCTTCAGCTTTATGTCCCCTTAATGATGACTTTCCAGTCTCAGTTAAATGTTGCGATGAAACAAAGTTACTTAAATAAAGCTCGAGTGCATAGAAAGAGACGTGGGTGGCTCAGCCTGAGCGGAGAGCAGCTGGACATCACTGCAGCGGGCGAGCCCCCCTGCCCCACCTGGTCTTCCACAAACCTTGGCTGTGACCCCTTGGGACTGGCTCTCCTTTCGGGCTGTCATCCTTTCGGCCTGCATGACACCAAGGCACAGTGTTCTGTGCTCCCTCAAGAGTCTGCTGAACCTTCCATCGGCCCAGGAACATGAGGGGCCGTCTGGGGGCTTCCAGGAGAGTCCCCAGGCATCGAGGTCTGTGCCTCTGTCCTTCAGGTCTGGGGCTTTGGCCCCAGAGCCTCCTCCATGCAAGGAGGTGGAGAGGTCGGAGGCTGAAAGTGCTGAATGTCTGAGTGGAAGTGGCCACGGGGCCCGCATGGAGGGCACTGCCTGCCCCGCCCACTATCTGTGCCCAGCTCACGGGAGTGAGCACTTCCCTTGCCAGAGCTGGGAGGAAGGGCCCAGAATGTCCCCCGACTTTACCAGCTGGTGTCACGATGTGGAGGGGCGGCCGTGGATTTTCTAACCATCAGCGTTCCCAGCTATTTCAAAAATCTCCCCCTCAGGACAAGCTTATGTGGGCTCACATCTTGCAGGATCCCAGGTCAGCAGTAGATCGCAAAAGGCAGAAACTGGAAAAGAGATCGGGGGTCAGGCACTCATAACGTCCTGAGAGAAGGCAACTGGGGACAAATGTTTTAAGGAATCAGCTCTGGACTCCATAAATCAGTTAATGGGTTAGCGATTGCTTGGTTTTCTGATGGGTCTGCAGTCTTCAACCAGAACGGGTCACTCTGCCAGTGTCTGAATGGCGCTGGAGACAAGCACCCCGTGGCGAGGGTGTGATTCAGCTCCATCCTGACGGCAAGCCTGGGGCACAGTGGAGCCTCGTCCCGCGGGGGCCTGTGGAGCCTGGTGCAGAACGCACGGGTGCGTCCCTGGAGGCCGCTTCACACGGTGCGTCCTGGCTTCCCGGTGGGGCTGCTCCGTGCTGGCTCCCGAGGGACGACCCATGTCTACCCCGTCACATTGGGGGTCACCAGCCCCAGGTTCCCTGGAGACGGATCAGTTCTGGGCCCACGGGAGAGGTGGGGCTTATTGTTCTAGAACCAGTAGGGTGGGTGGGCCTGGCTAGGTGTCCATGCAGCCTCTGTGTGGAATCAATTTTGTACCTGCAGATTCTTCATATGCCTCACACCTGGGTAGGCACACGGGCACAGGGACTGGGGGAGAGATTCAACCCTCAACAGAAGCTGTGCGATGGGGAACAGTCATTCGGAGGCTTATTGCTATTGCTATTGCTAAGTCACTTCAGTCGTGTCTGACTCGGTGCGACCCCACAGACGGCAGCCCACCAGGCTCCCCCGTCCCTGGGATTCTCCAGGCAAGAACATTGGAGTGGGGTGCCATTTCCTTCTCCAGTATGTGAAAGTGAAAGGTGAAAGTGAAGTCGCTCAGTCAGGTCTGACTTAGCGACCCCATGGACTGAAGCCTACCAGGCTCCTCCATCCATGGGATTCTCCAGGCAAGAGCGCTGGAGTGGGGTGCAAGAACCGAAAACATAAGGTTCTAGAACCTTGTGGCCCGGTGGTTTGGTCCCGAGGGCTGGGCAGATGTGACCCCATGACCTCCAGGAAGGCTGGGCCCCTTCCCGGGAACATTTATTTTAAATCCCAACACTTCCTGGGCTCATGTCCCCACGGCTGTTGGTTTTTCTATTAATAAAGCAAGTGCCATATGCTCAAACTCCTGCGGCAAGAACAAGGTGCCGGACGGGAGTTCTCCATTAAGGCCTGCATGGTCATCTGCTCTTTGGGGACGGCTGGCACCCGGCGGTTCCCATTTTCAGTGAATGGACAAGTCGTGGCCTTGGGAGGAAGGCGCCATGTTCTGGGGAGGGGCCCACACCCACCCATCGGCAGGAGCCCGGGATTGGGCAGACGCTGGGAACACCGGGCCCCGGACTCCGCCCGGACTTGCTCCGGGGCTTGGAGCCATAAGTGCACGGTAGAGACATGGGCCTGCCCTCTGGCCAGTGCAGGAGTCACTTTGGGGCACCCTGACCCCATGACGGTGACAGAGAGACGGCCTCTCCCTCTGCTTGGAGACCGAGCAGGAGGGTGCGACTGACCTGAGACTACGGCCTGGATCTCCTTCCAGGCACCGGCCCTCATTCATAGCATCCATGACAGGGCATGGCAAGCCGCTCCAGTATCCTTGCCTGGAGAATCCCATGGACAGAAGAGCCTGGCGGGCTACAGTCCATGGGGTCGCAGAGACTCGGACACAACTGAGCGACTCAGCAGTAACAGTGACAAGGCTGCGCCTCCACATCCAGGGGGCTCTGACGTGGAGCAGCTGAGCTGCCATCTCACCCCCGTCCCGCCCCCCCAAACCTCCCCAGACCCAGCCCGAGCAAAGAGAAACATTGCACTGAGAACGCAGGTTGTACAGAAAGAAAGGAAAAGGGGGTCCCAGGAAGGGAGGCAGGCCCCTCCCAGTAGAGAAGCAGATGAGAACCCCTGATGAATTTCCAGCACACGCGTGTCCTGCGGGGGGTGGGGGTGCAGAATGGGGTGGAAGACAGGGGCACCTTGTGCTGGGGCCCCCACCCCGCTGTCTACAATCAGGGCATTTTCCTCCTGACACCCACCCAGGAAAGCCAAGGATAGGTAGACAGCACATCGCAAAGTCACCTCGTGTGCGTACAGACTTCACGCCGTCACACTGAGCGCTCCCGCCGACATTTAAGTATGAAAACACAGCTGAGGGAGGCGGGCAGCGCTATCCGGTCCATCCCGTGATGCTTGCAGAGCAGCGAGAAAGAACTAAGCGCAAAGCGGTCAGGGCGCGGGTTCAGTGGGAAAGGGCGGGGGTGGGACTCTGGCCTCTGGGCCCAGATGACGTCTGGAGCACAGGCAAGCACGGAGCCTCACATGTCTTCCTTCAAGCATCTGCGATCTGCCTTTCGGTGGAACACTAACATTAACAAGACTCTCGACACTCGGGCAAAGGGTCTCAAGTCCTTACGAGATTTTAGGAAACAAAAAAGACTAAAAGAAACTGGGGTGTCCGGGAGCATCAAGAGTTCAGCCAGCGATACCCGAGTCTCATTAAGCTCCATAACCGAAAGATGGAGACGTGTCGGTCTTAATCCCACAGTCGATGCATAATTAAAGAGCTTTAAAAGCCTAACCACTGAGCATCGTGTATATTTATCAGAGTCTCTCAGGATTAGGTAATTAATTATGAGAAACATTTCTCAAGACCAGCGGGAATTCTTCCCACATGTGGAGAGAACGTTTTCCCCTCAGAGTTCTCCTTTTCCTGATTTTTGTTTCACGCTGAATTAGAACAATCAGGGACCCACAAGGCCCAGGCAGGACTATCGAGGGCAGACTCGGCTTCTGACTCTGTGAGCCCGGCGTTTGCAGTAAAACTGACAGCGTCACACGATGGCCAGCACCAGGGGGCCTGCCCGTCCTGGGGTCTCTCCCTTGCCGTCGGGGGCTGCTCAGTGCGAAACACAGCCATTAATTCAAAGGACTCCAAGGAGACGCGGAGAAGAGCGCTGATCACAGGCACACGTGTCACCGACCAACCTTTCATGGGAGATGGAGACCTACCAGTTAGCGATTTGGCTGACGCCCCTCGGCTATCAGCCATGAAGCGTGAAATAAGGTGAGTTTGCTTCCCAGGTGGCGCTAGCGGTAAAGAACCCGCCTGCCAAGGCAGGAGACGCAGGAGGTGCTGGTTTGATCCCCGCCCGGGTCGGGAAGGTCCCCTGGAGGAGGAAATGGCCACCCACTCCAGTATTCTTGCCCGGGGAATCCCATGGACGGAGGAGCCTACAGTTCACAGGGTTGCAAGAAGTCGGACGTGACTGAAGCGCGTGACCACGCACGCAAGGTGAGTTTGCAACGACAAAAAGTTACACCCCTAGCTGTCTCTTGAGCAGTCCAACGAGGGGACACGGCGTTGCTACCCGCAGCGGCTCACTGATGTCTTCGCGAGTGCTCGGGCAGGCCAGGCCGCCCTCACTCAGAGTCCACCCCCCTAACGCCCCCACGCCTGGCGTCTGGGGGATGGCAGCCGCAGCAGTCTTGCAACCACTACCCGCATCCCCCGGCTGCCCCTAAACCTGTTGCTCAGTCTTCTCACTGACCCTCAGGGCACCCCCGGCCCTGCAGGAGATCCTCTCCTGCTGATTCCAGATCTGGGGTCTGCGGCCCCGC
>SJXQ01012567.1:95066-115836 GCA_006408695.1 Aepyceros melampus
GCCCCGCCGTGGAATCTGCAGGACGGGGTCTCCACTGTGCAGGCCTCTCCTGCATCTGGCTGGCTGCCAGCACTCGGTCCCGGGCCCTGGTCCTGGCGTGGTGAGCAGGGCCGCCCAACAGGATCACCTCCGGTCTGAACACAGCGCCTCCGTCTCCACCCACGCTGGGCTGGGCGGGGCCTGCTGGCAGGCGGGAGGGCGGGGCCCCTGGGTGAGCTCGGGGAGCAGAGCCGCCCACCTCCGCCGCATGCTGGGCATGAGTGATTCTCCTGCTGTGAATCCCAGAGTGGGTGTCTGGTTTGCTTTGCTGACTTGTTTTCTGTTTTTTAAAAATTATTACTTGTTTGCTGCACCACATGGCCTGCAGGATCTTAGTTCCGTGACCAGGGATCGGACCTGGACCTGCTGCAGTGGACACATGACGTCTTCACTGCTGGACCCCCGAGGAAGTTCTGTGGGTTTGTTTTAGAGTTTCCCAGCCTGACCTCCGCATCCTCTCCCGCTTCTCTGACCGGGTTTATTTCAGTACAGGTCGGACGCTGGTCTGCAAAGCACAGGTCAGGGCCCTGTCCTCAGCGTTGAACTTGGGGGAAATTCCCGACAGGGAGTTCCAGCATTTGCTGTTTTTGTCGCTGGGCCCTGGCCCCTGCCCCGGCCTCCCGGGCTTGACGTCCTGGACAGAATGTCGTTCCTTCCTTGGCCAGCGCTGCAGTCTCACCTCAGCTCAGGCCACGTCACCTTTCCAGTGGAGAGCCACCGGGGTGCCCCCAGAGACCCTCCAGGCTGACGCCCCATCCTCATGACTGGATGGTCCGTTCATCACACAGTTTCCATGGCAACTCTCGCCTGCGTGCTTCTGGGAGGCAGGAAGATACAACAGTGACTAGGACCACAGCGATGGTCACCTCGGCACTCAGAGGGTGGGGGACCCAAGGAGCAAGACAAGGGAGACGACGGGCAAGGACGTCTCTGCGGGCTTCTCTCGGGAGAAATCCAGACCGCTTTCCAGACCCTTCCCCTGCGCTCAGCTGTGCGCTCTGGGGGTGCCACGCTCTGGGGGCCTCGGGTCTGACATTCACCTTACAGATACCTCTGCCCCTCTGTGGAAGACACTCATCTGACTCTGGGCACATGGCTGGCTGAGCCCCTGCCACAACCACCAACAGCTGGGCGGGAGGTGGATTCTCACGGGACATTTCACAGCCCCGAGGTGACACGTCATGATGACAGGTCCTGCCACGCCCACGTGGTTCCGCCTTGCTCGCACGGATATGCTGTCATCCAGCCTCACGCTAAATCTTTGGGGAAGGTATCCGAGCTCTTCATTTTCAGACGATGAACCTGAAGGTCAGCGAGGTACGTGACTGCCTCAAGGTCACTGGTGGCAGCGTGGCAACTCAGGGACGCCCCTGCAGGCCCTGGGGCCCTCACACCCATGCCATAAGAGCCTGGCACAGAGCTGGGGGTATCGGAGGTGCGAGCGGACTTTGCTGAGGTGATGGGTGGTTCACTCACCCCTCGGGCATCCATCAGCCCTTTTTAATCTGCAAGAAGTTCATGCAGCTTTTTATACACGATGGGCGTGTGGTGAGGAAGCCAAGCTGGAACCGCTTACTGGCTGTGTGACTGCAGAGAAGTCACGCAACGCTTTTGAGCCCAAGTTTCTGTGGCTGCGGCAGGAAGTTCGTTCCTGTTTAGTCGTGTTGGGCGAGCCATGGAAGAGGCAGTGGCTGAGAGTGAGCACACCTGCCAAGGGCCAGCCCCGACCGGCGGTGTTATTAGCAGGTGGTCTGGAATGACGGCCCCTCCTCGCCCCACGGTCCTGAGTAAGGGGACTGTCTCCATTCCCAACACCTCTCCTGCCTCCTTTGGGGATAAAAAGAGTGAAGCTCAATGTTACAGTGAGATGAACTGTTCCTGGGCTCTTCAGTGATCAGCCTGCTATTTTTGCTGAAGGAAAGGTGCGGAAGCTCTGATGGTAGTGGGAAAAAGGAGGTGAGCTGAGCTCCCTCGGGGGGAGTTTGGGACCCTGCACCTGAACCCTGGAGCTAGGGCCGCATGGTGAGAACGGGGGAGCATGGCCGTGTGGAGGGACCATCCTGGTGGGGAGGCAGGTAGGCAGGGGTGGTGTGACAGGACTCGAAGGCGGAGAAAGAAGCGGAGGAGCCAGATGAGGCTGCACCGGCCCCAGGGGTGAGGGGAGCCTTGGGGGCCAGCTGGATGTGGCCTGGCCGGCAGCTTCTCCCCATGGGCCTGACTCTCTTACTCCCAGCCTTGGACCACTGTCCTTGCACTGACGTTTACAGGGAAACAGGAGGACGTTTCACCGGGGGTCAGAGAGAGCACAGAAGCAACGAGCCAACACTGAAGCATCCGTCCAGCCCCGTGCCAGACCCGAGAGGGTCCCTACTCAATAGCTGTGGCCTCTTCTGTGTCTTTCTACAAGGTAAGAGCCCCTGCCGCCTGAGTCAAGGTTACCGCTACTTCATGGAGCTGGAGACAGGGCTACCCAGGAAGAACGCTCATTTCCCTCCAAACCCTGAAAGTGCTAACTTACTGGACTAGAGGTCTGCTGCCTGCCACCCGGCATTGCTGCTGCTCCAGGCAGTGCCTCCCGGTCGGGGGCTCCCCTGGAGGCTGATTAAATTCTGGTATTCTCATCATCACCTTCATGCCCGTGTCCCTCTTCAGAAGCGAACTGCAATATGAATCTTTAACTATGTAGTGTCTACAAGCCACCCTGAAGCACACTCTTTACCATGTGACACGACCGTGGTGCTCAAGGGTGAACAGCTGTCAGGCGCGGGGGGCACACCTCCAGCTCAGGGATGCTGATGCAGAGAGAAGGTTCCAGGGCGACGCTCGTATCTGCACAGACATCCTCTCCAGGGGGAGCAGGAAGCCTGAGCTTCCTACATAGACATATGGAGACAGTAACCCACGAGTGAACAGCTCAGTGGTTCTCAGCACTGACGCTGGAGGAGAATGGACCACATGTTCGCGCTTCTGGTGCTGACGATGCCATACGAGACAGGCGTGTACCTGCGATGTGACTAGTTTTGGAAAAGTGAAAGTGTCAGTCACTCAGCCGTGTCCGACTCTTTGTGACCCCATGGACTGTAGCCTGCCAGGCTCCTCTGTCCATGGGATTGTCCAGGCCAGAATACTGGAGTGAGTTGCCTTCTCCAGGGGATCTTCCCGACCCGGAGATTAAACCTGAGTCTCCTGCATTGCAGGCAGATTCCTTACCATCTGAGCCAGCAGAGAAGCCACTGGTTTTTTTAAAATTCCAAGATAAAGAATAACAGTAGCTTCAATAGCAACAGCTGCGGTTCACTAGTCCCAGGCGCTGTTCTAAGAATTGTAAGTGTATCAGTTCATTTAATTTCCGTGATGCCTGAGGGAACCTAGATGGTCTTCACGCTTGTCTTGCAGGTAAATAGACCCAGAGAGTTGGAATCTCATTCCGGTTCATGGTGCTTTCATGTGGTGAAGCTATGATTCAAAGGCAGGCACGGTGGCTGCAAAGACCCTGCCCTTTCCCCGCAGCTCTGCTGCTCGCACACGAGAGGGCTTTGTAAAGCCCACCACAAGCTGCAGGCAATTTTATGGGAGATTTCCTGGTCTGACCAAGATTTCCCATCAGGTAAATTGGAGAAGTAGCCAACAACCACATCCAAAGAGCCTCAGATCCATGGTCTGAATAAGAGCATGCAGAAGTGAACATGACTCAGTCCACTGAGCTCCAGGCCATGCAGCTGTCTCTAAAACTATCAGTCCAGCCAGAATGAGGCTCCACGGGCGAGTCTACCACCAGGACGCAGTCTGCACATGACCGGATCCAGGTACTTCAGAGGTGTTAGCATTGGAAGAACTCAATCAAGAATGTACACTCAGAGTGGCTCCATGAGCTTTGCAAAATATCAGGATCAAAATGTGTACAAGGCGGGGGGTGGCTTAATAACAGTGCGAGAGGCATCAGAGATGCTTCCTTGCTGATAAAAACCCAGTGTGCACGTCCTCTACTGCATCTGACAGTCCCGGGCGAGGGCTGTCCGCTGGAACCTGTGGCTGCGGTGGGCCCCACAGGCTTGACCCACTGATGACAAGCACAGAGCTCGGGCAGGGGACAAGGGAGCTTAGGTACACAGATCAGCACACACCCCCCGCTCACCAAGCATGGAGTAAGCCACAAGTTCCGTCCAAGACAAAGGCGCATTCCACGGGAACTATGACTTGAATTTCACTTTAGGGAATCTGGAAAGATTGGGGTGACCAGGATTATTCAGGAAGAATTCTTTATGGGAACATATTTCCTGTGGAAAGTACACATTTTCAAAACCACCCCAGGGAGCTCCACAGTTTGGTCATGACAACATTTCTTCCTGCGTGAGCCATTTCCCCAGTCAACTCCCTGTTCCTTGAGGATCCACCTGCCAGTGCAGGAGGTGCAGGAGGCATGGGCTCGACCCCTGGGCTGGGAAGATCCACTGGAGGAGGGCATGGCAAGCTGCTCCCGTGTTCTTGTCTGGGAAATCTCCTGGGCACAGAAGCCTGGTGGGCTACAGTCCATGGGGTCGCAAAGAGATACGACCGAGCAACTAAACAACACACACACACGCACATGCACACACACACGCGCACACACGCATGCACACACACGCACACACACGCACACACACGCACACACACGCACACACACACATGCACACACACACACATACACACGCGCACACATACACGCACACGCACACACACACACGTCTGCCTGCCTCGGCATCAGAGGTATGGCTGTCTCATAAGACAGCAAAGCAGGTCATGACTTAAAGTTTCATTACTGGAAAATCATTGGCCACTCACATCTGTGCTCTACCGCTATGGCAGCAGCAGTGTCAGTTGCTCAGTCGTGTCTGACCTTTGCGACCCCACGGACTGGAGCCCTCCAGCCTCCTCTGTCCCATGGATTCTCCAGGCAAGAATACTGGAGTGGGCCGCCATTTCCTCCTCAAGGGGATCCTCCCGACCCAGGGATGAAACCCACGTCTCTTACATCCTCTGCGTTGGCAGACTGGTTTTTTACCACTGGTGCCACCTGGGAAGCCCACCACACCTCATGTACACGATGGCAACGATCAAAATGGAAATAATATAAACAGTATCGACTGGGAAATACAACCATCTCTGTAACACTGGAAGCCACGAACCTTTCATAAAACTGTGGACCATCCAGCCCTTTGCTCATAAGCTTACATATTAGGAGCTTTGCAGAGTCACTAAGACTTGCATGAAAGTACAAATTCTTAACAGAATCTGCCTTTCTGAGTTCTCAAAAACTGAATACACCTTTAGTTTTTGGGTAACCTACTTTGAAGTGGAAGTGAAAGTGTTAGCTGCTCAGTCACGTCCAACTCTGCAAACTCGTGGACTGTGGGCCGCCAGGTCCTCTGTCCATGGACTTCTCCAGGCAAGAATACTGGAGTGAGTTGCCATTCCCTTCTCCAGGGGATCTTCCTGACCCAGGGGTCAAACCCAGGTCTCCCCCATTGCAGGCAGTCTTTACCATCTGAGCCACCAGGGAAGACCAACTTGACCTTAGTAAACCTTGACAGAGTTCTGGGACACTTTTAAGTCATCTTTAACCTCATATTAAAACCAAAATGCTATGTAACTGCATGACATTTGCCCAGAAGAACCCAGTATGCGCTTCGCTCATCAAGATAAGTGCGTGGCCGCGGTGAGGGCGGGAATCTGCAGAGTCCGTGGGGCTCGTGCTCCGACGTCACAGACGGCCTTGAGGGCACGTTTCCCGGTGTGGGAGCCGCTTCAGTGAGTTAGGGGGGTCCCCACGGAGTGCGTGTAAACCTCGGCTCGAGGGATGGGGGCTCCTGGCAGCCCCCGCATCTCCTCCTCTTCCTCAGCCATTGATATTCTGAAACGTTCAACATGTTCAGAAGATCCTTTCTGGGAAACAAAACAAATCAATGTGGCATCTGACTGCCAACAAGCCTAAGGGCAGTGGAGTGGCTCAGGATTTATGTAAGCTCTGCGTCTCAGAACTAACATCTCCGAGTGAGTCAGGCATCCTGCAAACGCTTTCAGGGTATTTTTTCCTCTAATCTTGCCCCCTACCGTTTTTTAAAAGGAGCATTTGGAGGTGAAGCAGTTAAGTCACAGACGAGAAAAAGGCAGCCTTCAGAGTTTACCCTCCCATTATTAAAGAGGAGCTGAGATTCCTTGCAGGCTCCAGGAGTCTAAGCATCAGTGTGTATAACCTTCCAGGGAGCAGCACTCAGCAGACTGAGCTGTACATCAACCATGATTAATTTAGAATATGGGGGCCCTGTTATCACACCAACACAATTCCCTGTAAATGCCCTAAAGAAACATTTCTTTTCAACCAATTTGCTCAAGCAGAAGCTTACCTTGAATTGCCAGGCAATGAGTTTTTTTTTTATTATTTTTTTAGGAAGATACTAAAAAAGATATTCTCAATTTCCTGGGGATGGAGTTTTAAAGATTATTCCTATGGCGGGTCGAGGCTCTTCCTGCTGGGACCCCAGTGCCCGCCCCTGCTCTGGGGCCATGGGGTTATTGCCCTGACCCCTCTGCCACCTGTAGGGCTGTCTGTCGCAGGACAGCAGAAACATGGTGGACACTGTCTGTTTCACCCAGTGACACCCTCGGGTGCGCCCCATGAAACCTCAAGGTCGATTCTCCTGGGGCCTGGAGTGCAGCTCAGAACCAGACGCACGGCTGCTCTGAACAGTGGTGGCCACGATGGAATAAACATGGGGTGTCTGGGGAGAACAGAGGGAGGGGCATGGTCATGATGAGCATTCCAGCGTTCAGCCAGCAAGCCAGCTGAATCAGGACTGTGGTGGCCTCTGGGAAGGGGCTTGGTAGGGAGGACCTTCTGGGATGAGGGAGTGCTCTGTGTCTTTTAAAGGATTTCCTTTCAGAAATTATTTTATTATTCTTACTGTTTATTTTTATTTTTTGGCTGTGCCACGTGGCATGCGGGATCTCAGTTCTCCAACCAGGGACTGAACCTGCACCCCCGGCAGGGCAGAGTGGATCCTTAACCACTGGACCACCAGGCAAGTCCCACGTTCTGCGTCTTGACGGAGTTGCACAGTGCCTGTTAGTAAGCCCATTGAACCGTGGCCTTGGAACTGTGCATTTAACTGTCAAGGACTTCCATCTCAGTTAAAAGAAATGGAAACGCAGTCACAGAACCTTGAGCCTCAGTGGCTTCAGTGAGATTCCAGTGGGAAATGGGGCTGAGCACATATGTCTCTGCTTTATTCTTCAGGATATAAAAGTCACTGCAATGCAGAGCCCAGATTAAGGGACTCATCGCACCATCGAAACATGAGCTCTTCCAGGCTTGGCTACGCCCAGGCACCCCAGAGCCCCTGGTCCAGCCCAGCATGCTGGACTCCTGCTGTGATCATGGGTTCTCAGGCAGGAAGGTCGAGACGGGTCCAGCTGCCTCTCAGCCTGGCGTCCGTCCATACCTGCACTTCCAGGAGGGGCAGCCCTGCAGCTGAACCCTGACCTCGTGCCAGCTCGGGCAGATGATGTACCCTCAGGACTGCCTCCGTGGTGAGACGTCGGTGACACGCTCATCTCAATGTGCTCTCGAGGGCGCCATGGATGGGTTGTCTGTGACCTCACAAAATTCACGCAGAACCGAATCCCACCACTGGGGGTGATAGTGTCTGGAGGCAGGGCCTTTGGAGCCTCCATGATGGGATAAGTGCTCCACCAGCAGGATGAAGGGGCCAGAACTTGCTCCCTCCTTCCTTCTTCCCCCGCACCCTCATCCTGTGAGGACACAGAAGGCAGCCGTCTGCAAGCCAGGAATAGAGCCCTCACCAGACATCAGCGCTGCCGGAGCCCTGATCTTGGACCGTGTGAAACAGACAGAAGGTGCTCAAGCCGCCCAGACTGTGGCCTGTTGGTTTCAGAGCAGCCTGGACTACAGCAGGCGACATGAGGTCTAACAGGCACCAAAGCACTTAGCGTGATGCCTGGCAGCTAGCAGCAATCAATACACGACCGTTAGTGTCACAGCAAAGTTCTCATCAGCACGGAGACGGATGACAAATGCTTCAGAAGAGAGCTGCTCACTCGGATTTCAGAGATTCAGTAACACCCACCGCTGGAGTCCGCTGGCACCCAGTGGCAGGAAAAGTCCAGCGAGGTGGATGGATGCACGCAGGCCAGCACGTCACCCTGTCCCAGGGGGTTTTACCCTCTGACATCTTCCCCAGGCAGAACCAGGCACTCTGCCTCTCGGAAAGGGAGCAGGGGACCTTGGAGTCTGGACCCTGCCTGTTCCAGAGTCACCCCCAGCATGGCACAGGCTGGCAGGTGCCCAGCACACCTGTCCACCAGCTGAGAGACCGACGCTGCAGGCTCCAGCCGGCCACCTGCTGCTCCCCGGGGTTCCACAGGCCCTCTGGAATTTAGCTGAAGCTCCAGAAACCGGAGCTTAATTGACGAGTTCACATCACCACCACGAAATGCCATGAGGCAGGGCAGCCGTGGCCACAGGAATGGCGCCCCGCCCCCTGCGTACCTTCGTACAGCCAGTCGCTGAGGCCATTGTAAATCACGCCTTCCTTCCCAGTGGAGACCACGCGGATGGCCTGCTTCCCGACGTGCGCGCAGTAGTAGATATTGTTCTCAAAGATAAATATCTAATTGGAAAGAGAAAAAAAAGCACAGCATTAATCGAGGAAGCCGTTACGAACAGGGTGTTCTTAAAACCCCAAACCAGCCATTTGGTCAGCATTTTCCTGGTGCATTGATTGGACAGAACAAGAGTCTCAAGATCCCTTGTGGCTCACCTGCCTCCAACACCATCTACACTGAGGGTCAGTCAGAGCCTCAAACTACACACAGTTCACCCAATGCTGTCATTTACCACAACTGGACAATCGGTTGGATACCCCTGGGGGTGTTAACATCAAGTTGCATTGACTGTGTTAGCAATTGTATTTTCCCTAGCAGTTATGAATGGGGGTGCTGGGAAACTGGAAACCTGGGACTTACTCACTCAGCATTTACTAAAAACTACTTAGTGGACTTCCCTGGTGGCTCAGTTGGTAAAGAATCTGCCTGCAGTGCAGGAGACCTGGGTTCAGTCCCTGGGTTGGGAAGATCCCCTGGAGAAGGTGATGGCAACCCACTCCAGTACTCTTGCCTGGAGAATCCCAGGGATGGAGGGGCCTGGTGGGCTGCAGTCCATGGGGTCGCAAACAGTCGGGCACGACTGAGCGACTAACACTTAGTGGGAGATGTGGGCAGCAGAGGATGAGACGGTTAGCTGGCATCATGGACTCAATGGGCGTGAATCTGAGCATGAAATTCATATCTCCCACTAACTCTGGGAGATAGTGAAGGACAGGGAAGCCTGACGTGCTGCAGTCCACGGGGCTGCAAAGAGTCGGACATGACTGAGTGATTGAACTATACCCCCACTTAACGGGCACCTGCTCTGTGCCAGTCCTGAGACAGCGTTTGACGTATCGTGGGATGTATCGTGCACTTTCATCCTACTTACAGTCTGGTAAAGAAGACAGACTTTAACAGGAGAATGCTCTGACGGGGACAGGTGGAGATGTGGGGACATGTGACGGTACTGCTAACCTAGGATGAGGGACAGCCTGAGAAAGTGACTGAAAAGCACGTATTTTTAATTGTGGTAAAACATGCCTGACATGAACCTGCCGCCTTGCCTACTTCTCAGTGCACAGTCTGGCGGCATTAATGCACCCACACTGTCATGCAACCGTCACCTCTGCCATCGCCTGGCCTCCTGTCATCCTGCAGGGTGAAAGCCCCGCCCCCATAAAACACTAGCTGCACTCCCTGCCCGCAGCGCCCACCGCTCTACTTTCTGCCTCTTAGGCACCTGACGACTCCAGGGACCTCATAGAATAGAAAAACACAGTGTGGGTGCTTCTGTGTGTGGCTCAGCTCACAGAGCAGGACGTCCTCAAGCTTCACCTGGGTTGGAGCAAGGGTCAGCGCTTCGAGAAGTGGGTTTTAGGCTGCGATTTGGACAGGGAGCAGGACAAGGAAAGGGGGCAGAGAAATGAGATGACACGCGGCAAACAGCTTGCAAGAAACCAGAGGCAGGGCTTGTGGGGCTGGGGGAACTGGGCATGCACTCCCAGTGACCAGAATCCTGGCAGGCACAGGACCCCAGGGGCAGTGGGAAGCCTTGGCTGAGGCTTGAGGAGGGAGCGCCAGGGCTGGAGTGAGTCTTCTGCAGGTGAGCAGTGGGCCGTGAGGATGGATGCGGGGAGGATGGGCAGGCGTCAGCCTGTCACTGTGGGAGTGAGGATGGAGGCAGATTGGCAGGGACAGTCGGGAGGACGCCCTGAGTGTGGCCAGTGCAGTCATGGAGGAGGCACAGAGGGCCTCCGGCTGCTGGCTGGGCGACCCGTGCGCAGCACTGGGGTGCCCTGGGGGATGTCACAGTTCTGACCTTGGGTCAACCCCAAATTCTCTGGGCCTGGGGAGGAGGGCAGTCTAGGCAGCAGCTCTCAAACTCGGCTGCATATTAGAATGATCTGAGCAGCTCTGAAAACCCTACTGCCAGGTCCAGGAGCCCAGCCCAAGGATAGAATCTAGGGGTGGGACCCTGGTATCCAGGTGATTCCAGTTCAGTTCAGTCGCTCAGTCGTGTCTGACTCTTTGTGACCCCATGAATCACAGCACGCCAGGCCTCCCTGTCCATCACCATCTCCCGGAGTTCACTCAGACTCACGTGCATCAAGTCAGTGATGCCATCCAGCCATCTCATCCTTGGTCGTCCCCTTCTCCTCCTGCCCCCAATCCCTCCCAGCATCAGGGTCTTTTCCAATGAGTCAACTCTTCGCATGAGGTGGCCAAAGTACTGGAGCTTCAGCTTTAGCATCATTCCCTCCAAAGAAATCCCAGGGCTGATCTCCTTCAGAATGGACTGGTTGGATCTCCTTGCAGTCCAAGGGACTCTCAAGAGTCTTCCTCAACACACAGTTCAAAAGCATCAATTCTTCAGTGCTCAGCTTTCTTCACAGTCCAACTCTCACATCCATACATGACCACAGGAAAAACCATAGCCTTGACTAGATGGACCTTTGTTGGCAAAGTAATGTCTCTGCTTTTCAATATGCTGTTTAGGTTGGTCATGTGCAGCCAAATCTATGAAACAGTAGCCCAGGAAAAAAATCCAACATCTCCCAGAGCTCTTAAAGTATGAGTGAGCCTGTTTGCAAGGCCCTGGTCAGTTCTGCATGTTTTCTGTGTCTAAATGCTCTGCCTTCCACCCCCAGGGGGAAGCAGATCTCTAGCATCTATAGAAGCAGAGATACATGGACCAAAAATAGGACTCAATCTTTTTTTTTTTTTTAAAGTAATTCTGAAAAATATATTGTCAGTGTCATTGACAAGGCCAGTGAGAGGATATTTTGCAAGCATAGGAAACAGCGCAAATATTGACATTTTAAACAGAATTATGCCGAAAGGGCAGTTCCCACAGACGGTTCTCATGGAAGGATGGAGCTGAAAACTCGTCAGTATCAGCTTCCTGCTCAGGCCTCCTGCCTCTTAAACATTCACTTCAACCAAAAATGAGCTGGAAAACTTCTAGACACAAGTACACATCCTCGTTTAATTTCTGCAGCTGTTCTTACGAGTTTGCCGAAGGGTAAAGATGTATTATGAAATTTTAACTTCTTTTTATGAGTTCTAAGTCTAACAATGCATTTTTGAATCAAGTCAGACCATAGCCAATTAATATTCTGAATAAGTAAAATTTGCTACGATAGATATTAAATCCATTTTCACGAGGCTGCATTTTTAATGGAAGGCAAACAAAAGGGAACAAGTTGTAGGGAACAACATGTTTTGCTTTGAAGATGTTCATGTTTACAACGGGAGTCTGGGTTCTACAGAGCTCCAGTCCTCTCCAGGCCCCGCAAGGGTGTCTGCACCCTGTGCTCCAGGAGCACCACAGACCTGCGGGACTGGGCCAGGGCTGGACTCCCAGAGGTCCCTTTATCTGTCACTGGAGATAAAGGCGTGGGCTTCCTGGGTGGCTCAGTGGGAAGGAATCCACCTGCACACAGGAGACACGGGTCCACTCCCTGGGTTGGGATGATACCCTGGAAGAGGACAGGGGAACCCACTCCAGTCTTCTTGCCTGGGAAATTCCATGCACGGAGGAGCCTGGCAGGCTACTGTCCATGGGGCTGCAAAAGAGTCAGGCACGACTGAAGCAACTGAACAGTAAGGAGACAAACGCAGAGCCCGGCCTTGGCGGGGGGCGAGGCGTGAGGCTGAAGGAGCTGACCGCTGCGGAGCACCGAGGACAGCGCCCAGCACAGGCAGGGCTCAGCAGGACGTGAGGCCGAGGGAGCTGACCGCTGCGGAGCACTGAGGACAGCGCCCAGCACAGGCAGGGCTCAGCAGGGCGTGAGGCCGAGGGAGCTGACCGCTGTGGAGCCCTAAGGACAGTGCCCAGCACAGGCAGGGCTCATAGCACACCCGCTAGTCTCACTGTGGTGACCCTCACCATGACAAAGTCTTATTCTGCCTGAGGGTTAGGAGAGGATTCCTGGGGGGAAGTGACCAGAAAGAGCACCCACGTGTTCCCAGGGTGGTTACGAGAAAGCCCAGAGACACATGGAGCCAAAAGGGGAGCTTGTCATCTCGGGACGCCGGGGATGGGACAGTCGCCACGATGGCACAGTTTAGCCGTTGGTTCTGGAAAATGAAGGCCCAGAGGGAGCCGTACTGCACAGCTCAGGGCTTGGCTAAAAGGCAGCGGCACAGCTCCAGTGGAATGATAAAACAGAAGGGACGCTGGACTTGAAACAGAAACCTAAATTTGAGCTGAGACTACTAGACATGCAGTTCTGAGCCCATTACTTAAGCTTGTCCTTGTAACTTAATCTCATGTCCTTCACTACAAAACACGAGCTTGACCAGAGGGTACCTAAGATCTCCTCCATATTTAACCCTGTTGAGTCCAAAGGTATCTGACATCTGGAGAAGACGTTCAGCAAATTAATTAGTGATCCCACTACCAAACTCGTAATTGAAAGGAGACCATCCTGAAGGGGAAAGTCAACATTCACGGTGAACCCAACACGTTACTATTAAGGGGGAAACAGATTCTCTGGATTCCAGCTGAAACCCCCAAATATCACTCATCCTGGGTTTCTTTAACTGACATGGCAAAGCAGCTGTGCCTCTCGAGGACGCATTCCTGGAGTGGGCACGCTCCACTGATCGCTTTCCCCCTTGTTTCCTGCCTCTTCTCTTGAGATCCCCCGCTTCCCGACCGAGCACAGTTTTACTAATATTTCCACAATAAAGGAGGGTGAAAGGTCCTGTTACACAGGACATTAGGCTTACTTTATGGGGCATGACGGGACAGTTCGGGTGGTCACGGAGCGCCCACTGGCTCAGCAGGGACGATGCGCTGTGTTCCTGTGGCAAACGGGGTCGCCCCCGTTGTGTTCACTCTGTCCCCATTCGACATGCTATCCAGTTGGCCCACGCCACTGGAACACTGCACACGGACGGAACACGCCACTGGGACACTGCACACAGACGAACACGCCACGGAACACGGAGATTCTGCCTCTAGACCTTGGAACCTGGCCAACGCATCCTTCAGCAGACTGTGCAGGAGAAGCAAATGGCCGACGGAGAGGCCGGCCGACCTGGGGAGGCTGGCACCCGTCAGGTTCCTGCGTCCACCTGGCCTTAGCTTCTGCATGTATCACAGACGTCACCTCTGGTCCCCTGAAGGGCTTCATCCACGGGCCACAGAGCAGCAAGTCAGAAGCACCAACTGTGACTAAGGGACTGGACACCCCTCCTGTGTTTGGAGCTGAATGGCCTCTGCGCAGAACTCGACCTTCTGGCTAACTTTCTGCTTACTGCCCTGGACACTGGTCAGGGTGGGCACGGGCTGGAAGGGGAGCGCACTATGGCTGACACGCCGCAGTTGGCCCAGGAGAACGGTGCCCACCGGGAGGAAGCCGTCGCCGTGGCCTCTCCGAGTGTGCGGCTCCCATCACCAGGCACATCCCTCTGGGCACCTGGGAGCTCGGGGGGGAGGGGCAGAGGGAGGGATTCCACACCCACCCACGAGGGTCCCGGGTGCTGGGCTGTCACCTGGCAGTGGGGACGCGGAGGAGAACCCCCAGGGTGGCTAGGGGGACAGCTGTGAGGAGTCCTGTGGTGGGGGCTACACCCAGGAGCAGCTGCTGACAAACGGCCCCTGTCCACACCCTGCTGAGCCGAGCTGGTGCCAGGCTGGTGCCAGGCGTGTGAGTCGACCTGTGTGCTTGGCAGATACAGAGTCCCTGTGGGTGTTTCTGAGCAGCCATGAGCCTCCTGGAACAGCCCATGTTGCCTGGATTCAGGTCAGGAGACACCGCTGATGGTGGGACTCCTGGGTCTCCACTGGAGTGAAGTTGTTACGCAACAGTGACAAGAAGGATGTTCACCAGCACCCACGGGAGGGTGAATACAACGCTGCTGGGATTTTTTTTTTTTTTTGAAAAGCAAACCGGCTGGTGGGAAATCACACATCAGTTTGGCCGACCATGAGATGGAAACCAGAACAAAAATGCCGCTGACCTCGGACTGTGCACAGTCAGCATTACCACAGTGTATACGGGAAAAGCCAAAACTCCCAACCCTGCAAACCACACAGACACATGGCATAGCACACACATGGCGTATCCCACAGACACAAGGCGTATCAGACACATGGCATATCACACAGACACATGGTGTATCACACTATTACACAGACACACAGCGTATCACACAGACACACGGCGTATCAGACACATGGCATATCACACAGACACATGGTGTATCACACTATCACACAGACACACAGCGTATCACACAGACACACGGCGTATCACACAGACACACAGCATATCACACAGACACACAGCATATCACACAGACACACAGTATATCACACTATCACACAGACAAACAGCATATGACACACTCGGCGTATCCCACAGACACACAGTATATCACACTATCACACAGACACACAGCGTATCCCACACACAGCATATCATACAGACACACGGTGTATCCCACAGACACACGGTGTATCCCACAGACACACGGTATATCACACTATCACACAGACACACAGTATATCACACAGACACACGGCGTATCACACAGACACACGGCGTATCCCACAGACACACAGTATATCACACAGACACACGGCGTATCCCACAGACACACGGCGTGTCACACAGACACACAGCGTATCACACAGACACACGGCGTATCACACAGACACACAGTATATCACACTATCACACAGACACACAGCATATGACACAGACACACGGCGTAGCACACAGACACACGGCGTATCAGACACATGGCATATCACACAGACACATGGTATATCACACTATCACACAGACACACAGCATATGACACAGACACATGGCGTATCCCACAGACACACGGCGTATCCCACAGACACATGGCGTATCCCACAGACACACGGCGTATCCCACAGACACATGGCGTATCCCACAGACACACGGTTTATCACACTATCACACAGACACACGGCATATCACACAGTCACACAGCGTACACACAGACACACGGCGTATCACACAGACACACAGCGTATCACACAGACACACGGCATATCACACAGACACATGGCGTATCCCACAGACACACAGTATATCACACTATCACACAGACACATGACGTATCCCACAGACACACAGTATATCACACAGACACATGGTATATCACACTATCACACAGACACACGGCGTATTCCACAGACACACGGCATATCCCACAGACACATGGTATATCACACTATCACACAGACACACGGCGTATCACACAGACACATGGCGTATCACACAGACACATGGTATATCACACTATCACACAGACACACGGCATATCACACAGACACATGGCGTATCACACAGACACATGGTATATCACACTATCACACAGACACACAGCATATGACACAGACACACGGCGTAGCACACAGACACACGGCATATCCCACAGACACACAATATATCACACAGACACACGGCGTATCCTACAGACACACGGCGTATCACACTATCACACAGACACACGGCGTATCCTACAGACACACGGTGTATCCCACAGACACACGGTATATCACACTATCACACAGATACATGGTATATCACACTATCACACAGACACATGGCGTATCACACAGACACATGGTATATCGCAGACTGTTTTCGATAAAATAGACTGGTATTTTATTCCCTTCTAGATGAGAGAGAACGCGAGAGGGTTGGTGGGTGGGGTATAAAAATTTAGTTTTAATAAAGCTTAAGTTATATAACATATGGTTTTGCACAATGTTTAAGAATCTGTATCAGAAGTGCTTTTCCACGTCATTAAGCATGCTCTGAGACGTGCCTTTTAGGAGATACACCGTAGCTTATTTCATTATGTCCCTGCTGTTTGACATCTATTCTGGTTTTTGTCACAATGACAATGCTCTTGTGTGAGCTTCAGGCCTTGGTGGGACCTCTGCTGTTTCCCAGGAGAAACTCCCATGAGTAGGAAGCATGCCTCATGCCCCTTGTGCAATTTAAAAAAATGGGTGGAGGAGAGGAACGGGTGGGCCAGAGCACCACATGAACTACTGACCATACAGAAGTGTTCACACCAAGAACGAAAGTAAATCTGAGAACAATGCGAGTATCTTGTTTATCAGATTTTTAGACTGAACAGCGACACCCAAAGTTGCTCGGGAGGCCCTGTGCTCTCCTGGTGGGGGCAGAGGCTGGCTGCACCCACAGTCAGAAAACCACGTCGAGAGGGACTTTTCTTGGGTAGATTATGTGAGAAAGATGCTGGACAGAACGCATAGCCTTCTCAAACGGTGTCTACAGAACCTGACGCCAGCGGGAAGCTGTAGCCTCTGATCTAAAGGGGACAACAGACGTACCTGTATGTAGATGTGTGCTGTCTCCTGGGCTAACACGCCAAGGTGCTGAGGATTGCTCTCTGATTACCAAGCTCATTTCAGGAACTGAGCAATTCTTTCCTTACTCTGTTTGCTCTCCGAGCCCCTGCTTTGGCCATTCTACTGCTCGGCTGGGCATGGAAGTGACCGTCTGTTCCTCTAGCTGGTGTCTGAGTCTGGAAATGCACTGATGGTGGGGGTGGCGGTGGCAATGCTGTTGAATAAGTGAGGGTTTTCCAGACTCTTAGTGGCTCCTGTCCAGTTTGGGAGCATCACCATCAACCCCACAGACGCGCGTGTGAGCACCTCCAAAGAGCCGGGCAGGCGCTAGGCGCTGGCTCTGCAAGCTCTCGTCTGACCGGTGCTGGGGCCACAACTGTGCTGCGCGGACAGCTCACATTCCCAGTCCACTCATCGCCCCAGCTTCAGCACACCTGGCTCTCAGGTTGGTTCCTGCCCAGGCGGTGGTGGGACCTGGCAAAATTCACACAATTGTTCTGCCTTTGGACTTTCGCACCCGTGAAACACAGATAATCATACCTGCCGCGTCTGCCTCGTGGTGCTATCGGGAGGATAAAAGGGGAGACAACTGTGCTGCAGAAATGCTACAGAAAAACTTGAGGGTTTTAAAGCACATTCAAAGGAAATGTTTATTTGCATAATAACCATCGGCAGCCCATCCAGTCCTTGCTGCTAGGATACTGATCAAATAACAGAGTCCTTTCAGCTTCTCACGTTGGCACTGCCCATCCCAGCCTTTCCTCCAGAAATCAGTGCAACACAGAGTGTCACATTTCGCCGCAGCAAAATAACATGGATTTAACACCAAAGAGCAGAGTTCAGTGCCAAGAAAGAGAAAGTCTTGCACACTATCTAAAACCACCCTTCTTACTAGAAAGTACTTACATTGCTCATCCTTTCAAATGTCAACCGCAGTCTAGGAGAAGCACCTGAGACATCACCATAGAGACCCTCCCCTCAGTGCAAACGGTGGAGGAAAAGCGTGCTTTTCAGAGTTGGGCCTGGGAAGAGCTCTCAGGATCTCTCCCACTGCTGAACTCGCACTCTAACCTGCAGAGCTCAGAGGTGCTGTTTTTCCAAAGCTGAGGGAAAGGCCTCAAAATGAAATACGCTCCGGTGCAGCTGATGGCCGTGGTCAGTCCCCTGGGACAGGGGAGCTGAGCAGATTCACAGTGACCACAGGGACAAGGCTCGGGGTGGGGGCGGGGGAACCTGCCTAGCCCCCTCTCCTCCCTGTGGGCCTCCAAGTCGTGGCCTGCCCATGGACGGCCTGGTTGGCCTCCCGAAATGCCAGGCTGGTGAGTGCTGGGAGGAAGTGTGCAAAGGCATTTCCTGCACCAGGGACAGGGCGCCTGGGCGCAGGGTCCGCAGGGCTTCTGAGCCGGGACGTGGAGGGTAGGCAGTGGCTCGTCAACCCTGAAGGTGCCAAGCCCGCCACGGGATCTGCCTCTGCTGGCCTCGTACCCCTTACTGCCTGTGGCCCCCAGCTCAGCCCCTGCCGGAGAGCTGGTGCTATCCATGGCTGTGCCTGGACAGGGCCACCCCGTCCCTGGGGCATCCCCGTTCCCGGCTCACAGGGGCGGGAACTCTCGGTAGCCCCGGGAAGGGCCCCCCGGAACCACTCGCTATCTGGGGTCAGCATCTACCACTGACAAGTCGCCTTTCTTTAGAGGATTTGGGTGGGAGGGACCTTCAAAGCCCCATGAGAGCCTCTCTCAGGGGCTTCGGGGCTGCTGACAGCTCCTGGGGGGGGGCCCCCGGGGGGGCCCCCACCCTCCCTGGGGACACCGCTTCCTGGGCCGAGCTGTGTGCCCCTCAGGGGCGCTGCGGTCACCGTCACGAGTGCGGCTGCCCCGCAGCCGCGGCTCACCCTTCCAACAAAAGGGGGGTTTCCCAGGTCACCAGACTTGGGAGAGTACTTGCCTCTTTGTATGAGGAAGAGCAGTATTTGTCAGTCCTGTGGTGGGGACATATATAAAGATGCACACTTAACTTTTTCAAATCTAATATGCACAAATTATTGACATTTCAATCTCACCAAAATTCAAACATATTAAAATTGATGGTGTGTCAATGTTAAAATTGTAGCATATTATGCTTTCTTGGAGGTAAGTGAAAAAGTGTTGATTTTACAGTAAATATTCATTTATATTTGATGAATTTGGGGGAGCAGCATTTGATGTCATTCTACGCACTGTTCAAAGTTCTTTATTAACTTTTTTGAGGGAATTCTTTTGGTGGTAACCCCTCTCCTTCCTGGGTTGGGAGGATCCTCTGGAGAAAGGATAGGCCACCCACTCCAGTATTCTTGGGCTTCCCTTGGGGCTTAGCTGGTAAAGAATCCGCCTGCAATGTGGGAGACGTGGGTTCAATCCCAGAGTTGGGTAGATTCCCTGGAGAAGGGAAAGGCCACCCACTCCAGTATTCTGGCCTGGAGAATTCCACGGACTGTATAGTCCAGGCGGTTGCAAAGAGTCGGACACGAATGAGTGACTTTCACTTCACACCTCTCCTTCCAGCATTTTTTAAAATTTATTTTTAATTGGAGGGAATACCTGCTTCTGTCTTACTCCAGGATGCTCTGGCTGAGCACTTGGCGGAGATCTCCGTGCTCCAACGGCCCAGGTTGAAGCTGTCCCTCCCCCATGATCTGCGGCTCTGGCCTGCCCGTGAGACCACCTTCTGCCCTGGACACCAGCTTGGACATGCGGCACGTGCCTGTGGGCCCTGAGCGCCTTCCCTCCCACCCCTCCCTGGCCTCGGCGACGCTGGGTGTGGGCTCGGTCAGCGTCTCCCTGACAGAGTTATGAAGTTGATGGTTTCCTGCCACTGGGTTCTGGTGCTGGAAGGCCCAGGGATTACTGATCTACCTGGTCCCATAGAATGTATCTTTTCACGGTGAGAGAGAGTGAAACAAACACCCAGAGGGAAGTGGAGCTAAAGAGAAGTGAAGGAAAAGGGAATGGAGAAGAGGAAGGTAGAGGGGAAGCATGCATGCTCTGAGGATCTGCTCTGGCACTTGGATACAGCTGTGCCTGGTGCCAAACCTGTCTGCCCATCCTTCGCAAGTCAGCGTCTCTTTTTTGTTGATTCCATTTTAAGTGTGAGTTCTGTCCCTTGTAACTGACAAACCCCGGTGAACGCACACTCTTCTTTCACCAGTGACCGTGTGTCTGTGATCCGCCTTCTCCCTCTGAGCTCTCTCCTGTGCCAGGTGTTACGAATGATGATGAGCTCTTTGCCCCCCAGTAGCTCCAGGTTCAGGCACACCCTCATCTACGCTTAAAAAGAGATGCACAAAATCACGGCAGATAAGGAACACTAGTTCCCATGCTGCACCCAGTGATCAGCGCTTTGGTTTCTGGAGGAGATCTCCTCCTTACATTTTCCAAGTGATAGCTCCAAGAGAGTAATTTTTTTCTGGCTCACTGAAGGAGCCAGCTGATGCAATCCAGAGATCCACAGACCTCTCAGAGGCTGGCAGGCATAGAGATGAGGATAAATCAACAGAAGCAAAGATGAGAGGGCGGGTGGTCCGGGGCGGATAGAGCAGTGA
The DNA here is from genome assembly GCA_006408695.1 of Aepyceros melampus. Lineage (NCBI taxonomy): Eukaryota > Metazoa > Chordata > Mammalia > Artiodactyla > Bovidae > Aepyceros > Aepyceros melampus. The sequence goes on from SJXQ01012567.1 coordinate 115,697, forward strand.
TGTCGTCATCAGAGGTCACTCTGGACACTCCCCACACAGCCTGCCCCAGGCTGGAGTCCAGACTGGGTCACACCCACCCGGGTAAGTGAAGTGTGTGCTGCTCTCAAATTCCCAAAACGCCCGCCAAACCCCCCCCCCCC
>SJXQ01012567.1:125066-175072 GCA_006408695.1 Aepyceros melampus
TCATCCTCCCCTAAGCCGTGGGCAGGCGCGGCTTCCATCCCCAGCTGGAGGAGGTGAGACGCAGGGAGGGGAAGCAATCGGCCCGACGTGGCAGGCGGGGTGGCCGAGCTGAGGTCCAGCCCGGGCTGTGGCTCCAGGACCCGCCTCTCTGCCCTCTCTGCTCCGGGCCACCCGCTCCGACACTCACGGGGCAATCCTCCGTAACTGGTGTTAAAGACGTGTGTGCAGGTGCTCATCCACCAAGGCTGCACGTCCCGGGTCAGTGGTGTAGAGCCAGGCCGACGACCTCGTGCCCGGGGACGCCCCATCCACTCAGCACCCGGCTGATAACACCCTGTGTCAGGCCACTCCTGCCTCCTCCTCACGAAGGCCTGTCTCAGCAGCTCCGGCTGCCGCAACAGAACAGCACAGACGGGGCCGCTTAAACAGCAAGCGTGTAGAGCTCACGGTTCTGGACGCTGGAAGTCCAAGATCAGGCCACCGGGGGCGTCGGGTTCTAGTGAAAACCTTCCTCTTGGTTCACAGACGGTGGCCCGGGCTGTGTCCTCACAGGGCAGAGAGACCACCTCTCACGTCTCTTCTTATAAAGGCACTAATCCCATTTGTGGGGGCTCCACCCTCATGACCTAGTCTCCCCAATGCCTGCTCCCCCTCCTGACACCATCCCACTGGAGATAAGGGTTTCCTTGCATGAATCTGGGGGACACAAACCTTCAGTCCCATAGCAGTGCCTTCCAGCTCTGCTCTGCAAAGCCTGAGTCTGTTCTGCCTCTTTCAGGAAGCCTTCCGTGACTACCTCCATCTCCCTCCCTCTAATACATGAGCACCAATCACTGTTATGTGATAAAGGCATCATTCAATCTCTGACCTGCAGTGATCATTCAGCAGTTCCCTGTCTTAAAAAAACAGGGGAGTTAAGACCCTTTAGCTTCTCAAGTCTGTAATAACTTTCCTAGATTATGTCGTGTGTATGTGTCTTGTCCAAATATTAATCTCCTTCAGGCCACGCTTTTCCCTTTATCTCATACAAACACTGGCACAGCTCTGGGCAAACACAGGGCTTACGCTCCGAGTCGGAGCCATCAGAGTTCTCTGCTTGTGGCCTGGGGTCCCAGCAGCCCCCTCAGCTCCTGGAGAACAAGCATCAGGCTCTGCACCAGGGTTGAGCCTCACGCAGCCTCGACTAATCCCCTAACGGGACCCCAGCATCTCAGGACCACGGCGCCACGGGGGGCAACGGTGGTGTCTTTCCCATCTCTGTCACTTGCTAGCCATGGATTCAGGGCACATTTTAATGACAAACAGAAGCTGTCTTCTGAAATGTTGTCTCAGGAGGCAAATCTCACTTTTCCAGACATACTGGGAACAAGTGGAGAACAGACAAATTAGTACTAACTGGTCTGATTGGTGAGGTGAGGCCACTGGACAGGATCTTGTGCAGGCAGGGGCTTGGGGAAAGGGAGGAGGAGATGAGCTGGGGGCTTAAGAGGAGAGGATGGGCTACAAATGCCCCCGGGGGTTGCGAGCAGGTGGGCTGGCCGCCTGTGTGTCTGGCACTGTCTCGTGTTAATACTGAACACTCAGAAAAACTGGGGTGGCCTGTCGCCCTGGCTCAGGTGACTTGCAAATGCTGGGGAGGGCTCAGCTCATCTTTATTACCTGTATTATGGGTTGAAAATTCCCTGGATGATCAATGAGAAAAATTATGAAAATAAAACCCCACCTCCTACGTCTTCCTATATGGTTACATACATCCACACACGAGCCTTCACGTGTGTCTCTGTCCACCTGTTGCAATGACACGAGGGAGGGTGCTTCAGGGGGTCTCAAGAGGTGGGTTTGACCCCTGGGTCAGGAAGATCCCCTGGAGGAGGGCATGGCAGCCCACTCCAGTATCCTTGCCTGGAGAATCCCATGGACAGAGGAGGCTGGCGGGCTCTGTCTAGTCCATAGGGTCACAAGGAGTCAGACACAACTGAAGTGACTTCACACACATGCTCTGTTCCTGCTGAGACTCAGCCAGCACCTTCCAGGGCCTCCTAGACTCACCAGGGGCCGCAGGGCCATGACATATCGCCTGATGGGAGCTGAGCCTGCAGCTGAGGGCAGGGAAGGGCGGCAGAAAGGCTCTGGCTCTCCGATGCCACAAGGCAGGTTTGGCACCCTAGGACACACTTGTCTTAAAGACAGACATGGCCACGGCTTCGGGAGCCCAGCCTAAGGCACCCAGTGCTCTGCCTGGTTCATATGGGGCCGCGCCAGCCAGGGCCTCCTACCCATCTGGGGAAGCTGGCTCTGCTGAATCAGGACATGGCTGAGCCTTGCAGGGAGCATGTGGTGGGACAGTTTAATATGCACCCAGCCTTCTGTGCTGAGCTTGGTAATTAGCACTTCTGGAAAATCAGTGCACTCTACAATGTTAGCAAAATGAAACTGCCAATTAATAAAGCAAAATTTCAAGCTCCTTAGAATTTCAGGAGACATTTAAGCTGCAAACTCTCACTTGGAATTATGGAGATGTGACTTGGAGAAGACTCAAGACACCCGTCGTCAGGAGGGTCCTCCTTGAGGCTGCTCCACCCTTGCTTGCTTTCCCTTGATGGGAACCGGCACGCCATCGTAACCGTGAGGGGACCGCGGTGCAGACAGCCCCCGACTCACGATGCTGTGACTGTGGTAGAAGCTGACCTTGGAAGCTGAAATCTGCTCTTTTCTGGGCAGTGCTGTGTGGTCCGATCCTCTCTCATGACGCTGCGCAGGGCAGCTCCCGGTCAGCCTCGTGACCACGGGGAAAACCACGATACACAGATGACCATTCCAGACCCTGATGGTCATTCTGCTTTTCACCTCCAGTACGGACTCCAGTAAATCACACAAGATATCCAACATTTGATTATAAAACAGGCTTGGTGCTAGAAGACTTTGCCCAAACCACCAAAGGCGGTTCCAAACGAGGAAGGGAAGCAGCGGTCATCCGCTAACCTGGACCACAACAGGAGCCGTCACCCAGTGCCTGCTGCACGTCCTGTGTGGCTACTACTATGCGATCCGAGCATCTAGATCACCCCAGGTTCTCCCAATAAACATGCAAACGAGGCATCTCAATCACCCTCATCTTATGGATGAGGAAACTGACTCAGAAGTTTCAGGTTGGAAAAGCTAATAGGGTCACCTGGCTCCAGAGTCTACATTTTTCTATTTTGTAATTTTCTCATCATTTGGGCAAAAATTATATCTTTGGCTCAGATTCAAGATTCTACGAGGTTTCTCCTTCCACAACAGTGGCCAAGAAAGGGAACTAACACTGACCATATCAAAGAAGGCTGCTCAGGAGCTGCTCCAAGAGCCTCCACGGCATGCCTGGAGGTCTTTCCACCCTTTACGGGTGGCTCTGAGGGGGCATTAAAGTCATACAGTCCTGTGAGTTGGGTGGGGGGCTGGGTTTCAATCCAGCTCAGTTGTTGTTATTGAGTTGCTAGGTCATGTCTGACTTTTTTTGAGACCCCATGGACTTCAGCATCCCTGACCCTCACTGTCTCCTGGAGTTTGCCCAAGCTCATGTCAATCCAGTTCAGGCTGCTTCTAAACTCTACCCTTCCCACCGGGTGAGTGCTTCCCAAAGTTTGGTTCACCACCAACCACCTCCATGAGGCTTTTGGATTTTGATTTGAGTAGTACTTACTGCGATTATTTGGGGCTTCCCAGGTGGCTCAGTGGTAAAGAATCCGCCTGCCAACCAGGAGATGTGGGTTTGATCCCTGGGTCAGGAAGACCCCCTGGAGGGGGAAATGGCAACCCACTCCAGTATTCTTGCCTGGAGTATTCCTTGGACAATGAAGCCTGGTGGGCTACAGTCCACGGGGTCACAAAGAGTCAGACCTGACTGAGCAACTCAGCACAGTACTGTTATTTACTAGTCATTTTTCAAGCATTTCCCTTTCAACGTAAAAAGGGGTATTTTGCATCACTAGTGCGAAGGGAACAACAGTATTCTCAGGAGTGAAGGGCTAGTAGGGATACACAAAACCAACAAAACCAGACATTATTTCTCATTCTGCCCAGGTCTGCCTAAAGACCTGTTTGTTTAAGATAGTGGTAAAGAATCCGCCTGCCAACCAGGAGATGTGGGTTTGATCCCTGGGTCAGGAAGACCCCCTGGAGGGGGAAATGGCAACCCACTCCAGTATTCTTGCCTGGAGTATTCCTTGGACAATGAAGCCTGGTGGGCTACAGTCCACGGGGTCACAAAGAGTCAGACCTGACTGAGCAACTCAGCACAGTACTGTTATTTACTAGTCATTTTTCAAGCATTTCCCTTTCAACGTAAAAAGGGGTATTTTGCATCACTAGTGCGAAGGGAACAACAGTATTCTCAGGAGTGAAGGGCTAGTAGGGATACACAAAACCAACAAAACCAGACATTATTTCTCATTCTGCCCAGGTCTGCCTAAAGACCTGTTTGTTTAAGATCTAACTACCGGTCTCTTTGTTAAAAAGCAGCGTTAGCAGCTATCAGGCCCTGCCAAAGCCTTTCTCCTGATCTATATGCCAAAGTCTGGAAGAGAACTGAACGTGGAATAATTTCCTTACTATGTACTGCCGCCTTCCTTAGCTCTCCACGTCGCACTAGAGTCTGGCCCCAGAACATCCACCACACACTCGCCACTTTGCTCCATAACATCAAGGAACTCCACCTGGGAGTGTGGAGGAAAACAGCCTCCTGAAAATGTCTGCGTTGCATCAAAACACTCTGAAGCTGCTTCTCACGGGTTGTTTCCGCCTAAGATGGTGTATTAGGAAGCAGAACTCTGAAAGACGCACCTGGCTTTACCAGCCTTGTGTAAATAAGGCCTCTTTGTTTGGTACAAACAGGATGGTGGAGCCATCAGGGAACGCACGGCAGCTGGTGGTCCTAAAGGCTATGGGATTCCTGGCAAACAGAAGGCGCCCAAACACTGTTGAATGAACAGGCCCTACAGCCATTATCACGAGGGAAAAGATCAGAGCAAATGAAACCAGGGTTGTTTCTTTCCCATCCTCGACATTTTCACTTACTGCAGATCAAGTTAGCATGAGAGAACAGGCAGCTGTAAGGGGGAGTCACCAGTGGCCTGTCTGTAAGGGACGAGCTGGAGCTGGCGGGGAGGAGCTAGCTCCTTCTGGTGCCTTGGGATGGGGATGGGCCCGGCAGGAGTAACTGGTCTTTCCCCTCTCCCCTTAGGCTGAGACGGCTGCATGTGGAAAGAGCATGGCGGGTCGACGGACACAGCTCACTTTTCTTTGCCGTTCACGATGGAGAAGCTACTGAAAGTCAGTGTGAAAGCTGTGGTGTCTACATGTCAGGTCTTGGAGGAGGCCCCAGCCCACCCAGGGTACGAGGATTCATCTACAACCCCGCCCGCTGTTCAGGGAGGTTCCGCTGCTGTGTTGACCCATGCTGTTTCCAGCAGAGCGCAATCTAGGGATGGGGGTTCCTTCTGGATGCAGTGGCAATAACCCAGGAATCTGAGCCCACAGATGCTTTTAAAGGACTTCTAAGCTTCACATGTTCATTTTGGGCTTCTCAGGTGGTGCAGTAGTAAAGAATCCACTTGCCAATGTAGGAGGTCCAAGAGATGTGGGTTCAATCCCTGGGTGGGGAAGAGTCCCTGGAGTAGGAAGTGGAAACCCACTCCAGTATTCCTGTCTGGAAAATTCCATGGACAGCAGAGCCTTGTGGGTTACAGTCCATGGGGTCACAAAGAGCTGGACACGACCAAGCACGCAAACACACGCCATGTTCATTTTGATGAGAATCTCAATAAAATTAACCTGACATATTCTAGACCTCCAAGATGACTAATAACCAAGCCCTACCATGTAATTTTCATTCCTGACTTAATGTTCACAAGCACAAAAGTGCCCATGACACTACTAGAGTTGTTGTGAGCCAATGAGAAAAGGATACAATGAGTCTGACATGTAAATAATACATCTCTGATGAGCAAAGCAAAAATAATATCATGCTCTATGGTTCCAAAGAAGTTTTCTCAACAGGTCAAATAAAGAAAGTGAAAGTGTTAGTTGCTCAGTCGTGTCCGACTCTTTGCAACCCTATGCACTGTAGCCCATCAGGCTCCTCTGTCCGTGGGACTCTCCAGGCAAGAATACTAGAGTGGGTAGCCTATCCCTTCTCCAGGGGATCTTCCCAACCCAGGGATTAATATCATGCTCTATGGTTCCAAAGAAGTTTTCTCAACAGGTCAAATAAAGAAAGTGAAAGTGTTAGTTGCTCAGTCGTGTCCGACTCTTTGCAACCCTATGCACTGTAGCCCATCAGGCTCCTCTGTCCGTGGGACTCTCCAGGCAAGAATACTAGAGTGGGTAGCCTATCCCTTCTCCAGGGGATCTTCCCAACCCAGGGATTGAACCTGCGTCTCCTCCACTGCAGGTAGATTCTTTACCATCTGGGCCACCAGGGAAAAGTGCCGAATGAAGAAAAGTCATGGGAAACTGAGTCACAACCCGACTAACACAGGCACGAGGGTAACATGGGCATGAAAAAGGAAAGGCAGGAACAGCCAGCGCTATGGTCGCCAGGCACTGCTGCTTTTAAATTTGATTTTGTAGATTTGTTGAAGCTCACTGGTAAGTTGTATTTGGCTTTATAAGTTATGTAAGTATATACCGAGCTTTGTGTTTGTACCCAACTAAGGAGATCCAACCAATCCATTCTAAAGGAGATTGGTCCTGGGTGTTCTTTGGAAGGAATGATGCTAAAGCTGAAGCTCCAGTACTTTGGCCACCTCATGCGAAGAGTTGACTCATTGGAAAAGACCCTGATGCTGGGAGGGATTAGGGGCAGGAGGAGAAGGGGACGACCGAGGATGAGATGGCTGGATGGCATCACTGACTCTATGGACGTGAGTCTGAGTGAACTCTGGGAGATGGTGATGGACAGGGAGGCCTGGAGTGCTGTGATTCATGGGGTCACAAAGAGTCGGACATGACTGAGCGACTGAACTGAACTGAACCATTTTAATAAAGTGATTTAAGTCTAATTCAATAATATATTTACCACGTTAGTAGACAATGTTACTCATGAACGTAGATGCAAAAACCATAGAGAAACTACTAGTTTAAAAAACCAGCAAAATATGTATGCATATAAGAAAAAAATCTAGATTTATCTAATTGGATTTATCCTAGTCACTGCTAGTTCATTCTAATCAGAATCTTCAGTAAGGCTGGTCTTCTATTGATCAATACAATACTACACTGACAAATTAAGGGAGAAATGCCACATGGATCTTCTCAGCAGATGACAAAAGCACATTCCCAGATTTCAAAACACAATTTAAGATAATGAATCACAGAACACAAACATCAAGAACAACAACAAAAATAAAACAAAGAAATAAATAAAAGCACAGAGCAAACCAGAAATGGAAATGACCCTCCTTAACCTGGTCGAGGGCATCTACCTAATAAGCCTGCTGCGACTTCACACTGAAAGGTGAAAACTTGGAAACATCTCCTTTATGATCAGATATAAGACAAGGATCGCACCCCACAGTCAACCCTCTGTCCCACGTGGCAGTGGCGCCCTCAGACAGCACAGCAAGACGGAAAAAGGAAGAATTAACTTCATCACCATTTGGAGAGGCCAGGATTGCCTAAATCCCTAACCCAAACCAGCCATAGATAAAGCATTGTTGTTAAGTGAGTTTAGCAAGGTTGAGGGATATGAAATCAACATAAAAAGTCACCTGCAGTTCTATTCACCAGCATATATAAATTAGGAAAATATATTTTAAAAAATTAAATATATGCAATAGTTCCAAAATATTCTAATACCTACGAATGATTTTAAGCCAAATATTTGCAAGAAATTTATGGAGAAAATAAAGACTTTAGTGGAAGAGGTTTTTTTGGAAAAGTAAATAAACTGGCAACTATGCCATGTATTAGAAAGTCAATAAGCTTGTGTTGCTTCAGTCATGTCTGACTCTTTGTGACCCCATGGATTGTAGCCCACCAGGCTCCTCTGTCCATGGGATTCTCCAGGCAAGAATACTGAAGTGGACTGCCATGCCCTCCTCCAAGGGATTTTCCTGACCCAGAGATCGAACCCATGCCTCCTGTGTCTCCTGCATTCCAGGCAGGTGTTATTTTTTAATCACTAGCGCCACTGGGAAAGTTCAATAGCTGAAGTTTATAAATTCTCTCACAATGGTGTATAAATTCAGTGCAACTCCCCATTAATCTCCCAAAAGTGTTTTTAAAAGAACACACAAACACAGTACCCACGGTAGCCAAGAACAACATGAACATCTAGTAAAATAGATATAATAATACCTGTTGTTAACAGTTACGCTGCCATACCGATTATAAAGCTATGGTAATTAAGAATGTGTGGATCCATCACACTGACAGACAAAGGAGGACGTAGCAGGGAGTCAGAAACCAAACCTACACACACACCAAAGCTGACAAATGGTAGAGGAAGCCATAAAGATCAGGGAGGAAAGGAAGGTTTGTCTTTTTTCAATAAATAATCTGGTACAATGATTATTCCTATGGAAAACAATTGTAAATCTTCTTCACATTCTACACTCAAATCAGTTTTAAGTGGATTAAAGACCTGTTTTGAAAGATGAAATTACAAAAACTGTTACAAGATACAAGATAGGAGGGTATGATCTCAGGGTAGGAAACACTTCTTTAAAAAGATATAAAAAATGCAAACCATAAATGAATAAATAAACTTGATTTTACTGAAGTTCACATCTTTTCCTATTAAAAATATCAAAATGAAAGTGAAAAGCTATAAAATGCAAGGAAATATTGACAATAATAGAATGGAAAAATAATTACGATTTGGAATATATAAGGACAAGCATGCACAGGGAACTATATTTGATATCCTGTGATAAACCAAAATGGAAAAATAATCTGAAAAATATATACATGTATAACTGAATCACTTGCTGTACAGAGAAATTAACATTGTAAATCAACCACACTTCAATAAAAAAGAAATGCACCAGGTTTCTGTATATTAGTTTTGTTTTAAAAAAGACTGTACAAATAAATTGTACATAATAATATCAATAAAAAGGGACATATCCAAAAGAAAAACAAGGAATAAGCATTTTTACAGAAGATGTAATATGAGTAATTATGCCTGTGAAAAAGTTCAACCTCATTAGTAATTATATGCAAATTAAAATCTACCGAAACTTTGACACATCTGTACAAGGAAATGAGTGACATGTACTTAACACTGAAAATATTTTAAATTAACTAGAAAAGGACCTGCATATTGATGGACAGGAGACTGAATAAACTCCTTGGGACCTATTTGTACAATGCACAACAACACAGCGTTGGAAAATGTTCAATTAAAGCTACACATATCACAAATACCACAAATAGTGTTGAGTGCAGAAAGCGAGGAACAAGAGTACCTACAAGATTTCAGTAACAGTTAAGGGATTCCCTGGTGGCTCAATCAGTAAGAGAATCTGTCTGCCAGTGCAGGAGACACTAGTTTGATCCCTGGGTCAGGAATATACCCTGAAGAAAGGAATGGCAACCCAGTCTAGTATTCTTGCATGAGAAATTCATGGACAGAGGAGCCTGGCAAGCCGCAGTCTATGGGGTCACGAAGAGTTGGCCATGACTGAGCACAGACGTACACTTCATATATATTTTTTTGTTTTTACAATGCATTTCATTAAGATATAAATATGCATCTGAAACACAAAACAGTTAAAGGTAGAAAACTAAAACAGAAGTGTTACCCCTACCCCCTGCCACCAGGAAGGGAACGCTCAGGGTTTTCTTTGTTTAACCCTCTACAAAGGCTTTCTGAGAGGACATCATACTGGGCTGATGATCCGTTTCTTATGGGAGAGACATTTTATTCCAGGTGGGGCTCATTGCTTGCTCTGGGGCCCTGGCAGCTCATTTATGGAAGCTGCAGAGATTTCAGATGAAAATATCACCGTTAGGTCATGTTTCATTTCCTTTAAGGAGTGAGGCGGGAGAAAGATAAGGGTGTTAGATTAATTACGCCAGAGGCTGTATCAGGAGACAGATAGCTTCTTGATACTGCATAAATGGTTCACATGGGTGGCCTTGAATACAAATGCCATCACTCACAGTAATAATAACACTCTGCACTTGCAGGGCATTTAGGAGATTTTCAAAGACTTTTCACAGACATGAACTCATTTGTTCTCAAGATAACTCCATCTGGTTTTTCAGCTGAGATGCTGAGTCCAGAAGTACAGTTTAGTGCACAGGAGGAAGCAGCCCCCGGGTTTCTGTTCTGATACCATCATGAATACATGGTCTTGGACAAATACCTTACATTTTCTGAACTTCAACTTTCTCACAGCTAAATGGAGACACAGTGAACAAAAAAGGCCATCTACGTGGAATGCCTGTCTTGCAGATTGGGGCCTTGGTAGCCCTAAATAGATTGAATACTGGAGTGGGCAGCCATTCCCTTCTCCAGGAGAAGACCCAGGGATCGAGCCAGGGTCTCCTGCATTGCAGGCGATTCTTCACCATCTGAGCCACCAGAGAAGCCCTTGCTTTACATTGTCAGCTGCTGCTGCTGCTGCTGCTGCTGCTAAATGGCTTCAGCCGTGTCCGACTCTGTGCGACCCCACAGACGGCAGCCCACCAGGCTCCTCCATCCCTGGGATTCTCTAGGCAAGAATACTGGAGTGGGTTGCCATTTCCTTCTCCAGTGCATGAAAGTGAAAAGTGAAAGTGAAGTTGCTCAGTCGTGTCTGACTCTTAGCGACCCCATGGACTGTAGCCCACCAGGCTCCTCCGTCCATGGGATTTTCCAGGCAAGAGTACTAGAGTGGGGTGCCATTGCCTTCTCCTATATTATCAGCTATTATGTCCCAAACTGAGCAGCCATGTGTTTACAACTTGCTGTCTGCATGGCTGTCTTTTTAGTAGATATTTTTTGCCATAGATCTGATTAGAGAAAATCCCCTCAAAATTATTAACACTGAATAAAGATCTAGCAATGTGGGCGATAACTCCTCACCCAGGGTTAGAAGAAAAAGAAAACAATACTTTTGAAACATCCTGATCTAAATTTTGAATTGAACTGATTGGCCAAGATAAGCTGCGGCACAGGCAGCATCTGCCTGGACGCGCCCACGGGCCTGACCAGGGGCCACTGCCTTCGGGAAGTGACAGTTGGTTTGAACAGGAATGTTCTGATTTTATATGCAACACACTCCTTTGCTACCGGCCTGGTGATTAAAAACATAATCTCACAGATTCTTTGCTTCTTCACAAAGTGAGAATGGTGTTCATGAGGCTTCGAGTTTATTAAAGAGGCCACGCAGTCCCCACCCTGCCTGCTGGCATCTGAGCCCGCGATGATCAAATCTGGCTGAATGTGAGAAGCTCCTGGGAGCTTTAACACAGTGCTTAGTGGTACCCGAGCCGTGTCTGATCCAAACACAACAGAATCCCTGGGCATGGAGCCCAGGCACTGGTCTTTATAAACGTCAACACATAGCTCAGAACCACTAGCTCACGCAAACACCAACCACCATGCCCTTTGTTTTCACTACATGTGTACTGGGCTGTTGAACTCTTGGCCAACAAAATTTGAGGGTTGTTGGAAGGAAGGATGTACAGACTCTGAATTGGGAAATCACAAAAACACTGACACATTTCCTCACAACACAGGAGGCGAAAAGCAGGTCTACCCACTGCCCGACAGGCTGCTTTGTTATGACACTGATTTGCTGTTCGGATGTGCATCAACAGGGATGCAAGGAGATGGCGGAGGTGCAGAACAGTGAGATGTGCTGCAGCGACGTTCTGTTATGTTTCATCAGCCAGACACGAGAGTTTACTTTTCCACTGACTGATGAATTTACGCTTTTATTGTTCCGTGCTTTTTGACAGGAAGATTGTGGAGTCAGTTAATCTCATAAGGCAGTAACACAGGAAATTTAAAAGACAGAATTCATTAAGCAAGTCCACCGTGAACCTTGTCCTGGGGTGATCTGATCCATATAAAAATCTAATAGAGAGCAGTGATTTCAGAGCACATTTCAATGACTCAGATTCCATTAAACATTCTGAAATTCCATTAAATGTTCACAATTTCAGCGAACTTAAAAAAATATGAGCTTGTATGGCCACGGAGAAAATTAGTTTAATTAAATAAATATGTGTATATGCAATTAAGATTCTTTTTAATCTGGAAAGTTGCTGGAATTTCACTGAGTCCCAGCTTCAACTTCATGTCAGGGGTAATTATAATTCATCTGGAGGGTGAAAAGGTTAAGATTTAAGGGAAGCATGTCACAAGTGATGGCCTAAGACAGAAGGCCAGCTGCAGTAGGTGAAAATAAAGGAAAAATAGGACAAATGCACCTTGGGTTTATGCTTATATCAGAAAAGGTTTTGTCCAATTCTTTGTGACCCCATGAACTTGGAAGCCCCTGGTGGGTTCCCTGGTGGCTCAGGTGGTAGAGTCTGCCTGCAGTGTGGGAGAGTCTACCTACAGTGTGGGAGAGTCTGCCTGCAGTGTGGGAGAGTCTGCCTGCAGTGGGTTCCATCCCTGGGTCTGGAAGATCCCCTGGAGAAGGAAATGGCGACCCACTCCAGTATTCTTGCCTGGAAAATCCCATGGATGGAGGAGGCTGGCAGGCTACTTGGGGTAGGCAGACAGTTCATGGGGTTGCGAAGAGTTGGATACGACTGAGTGACTTCATTCTCTCACTCTCAGAAAAGGTAGTTGACTTTCACCTTGGGTAAACAATATGCCTTAATTAGCAAAAATAAACAAATAAGACCTAATCAAAAGAAATCATAAACAAAAACCAAAAGACAACCCACAGACTGGGGAGAAAATATTTGCAAATGATGCAACCAATAAGGACTTAATTTCCAAAAACACAAACAGCTCATACAACCCAATAACAAAAAACCAAATAATCCAATAAAGAAATAGGCAGAAGACCTTTAGACATTTCTCCAAAGAAGACATACAGATGGCTGAGAGGCACATGAAAAGATGCTCAACATGGCTAGTTATCAGAGAAATGCAAATCAAAATTGCTATGAGGTACCATCTCACAGTCAGAATGGCCATCATCAAAAAGTCTACAAATAATAAATGCTAGAGAAGATGTGGAGAAAAGGAAATCCTCCTACCCTGTTGGTGGGACTGTAAATTGGGGAAACCACTGTGGAATACAGTCTGGAGGTTTCCTAAGAAACTAACAATAGAGTTACCATGTGACCCAACAATCCTACTCCTGGGCATATATCCAGAAAAGGTGAAAACTATAATTCAAAAAGATACACACACCCCTATTTTCACAGCAGCACTACTCACAATAGCCAAGACCTGGAAGCAACCTAAGTGTCCACTGACAGATGAATGGATAAAGAAGATGTGGTACCTATATACAATGGAATATTACTCAGCTATAAAAAGAAAGAATGGAACAATGCCATTTGCAGCAACATGAAAGCAACAAGAGATTATCATACTAAGTGAAGTAAATCAGAAAGACCATTTGATATCACTTATATGTGGAATCTAAAATATGGCACAAATGAACTTATTCATGAAATAGACTCAGACACAGAAAACAAACTTACAGTTTCCAAAGGGGAAAAGTGTGAGGGAGAGATAAATTAGGACTTTGAGATTAACATATACACACTGCTGCTGCTGCCAAGTTGCTTCAGTCGTGTCTGACTCTGTGCGACCCCAGAGATGGCAGCCCACCAGGCTCCCCTGTCCCTGGGATTCTCCAGGCAAGAACACTGGAATGGGTTGTCATTTCCTTCTCCAATGCATGAAAGTGAAAAGTGAAAGTGAAGTCACTCAGTCGTGTCCGACTCTTTGCGACACCATGGACTGCAGCCTACCAGGCTCCTCCATCTATGGGATTTTCCAGGGAAGAACACTGGAGTGGGTTGCCATTTCCTTCTCCAATGCATGAAAGTGAAAAGTCAAAGTGAAGTCACTGAGTCATGTCCAACTCTCAGTGACCCCATGGACTGCAGCCCACCAAGCTCTTCCATCCATGGGATTTTCCAGGAAGAGTACTGGAGTGGGGTGTCATTGCCTTCTCCGATATACACACTACCATATGGTAAACAGATAAACAAGGACCCACTAGGGAACTATATTCAAAGAAAGAAAGAAAAGTGAAAGTGAAGTCGCTTAGTCATGTCCTACTCTTTGCGACCCCATGGACTGTAGCCTACCAGGCTTCTCCATCCATGGAATTCTCCAGGCAAGAATACTGGAGTGGGGTGCCGTTTCCTTCTCCAGAGGATCTTCCTGAACCAGGGATTGAACCCAGATCTCCCAAATTGCAGGCTTTACCATCTGAGCCACCAGGGAAGCCCTATCCTATGGTAAACCATCATGGAGAAGAATATGAAACTGCGGCTTCCCAGGTGATGCAAGTAGAAGAGAACCTTCCTGCTAAGTCAGGAGACCTAAGAGACGCTGGTTTGATCCCTGGCTTAGGAAGACCCTCTGGAGTAGGAAATGGCAACCCAAACCAGTATTATTGCCTGGGAAATCTCATGGACAGAGGAGCCTGGCAGGCAGGCTACAGTCCATGGGGTCACAAAGAGTCAGGCATGACTGAGTGTGCACACACACACACAGACACACACATGTGTTATATACCATACATATACTGTACAGCAGAAACAAACACACTGGTATAAATCAGCTACACTTTAATTAAAACAATGCTTCAATGGATCGCAGCCTTCGTTTAGCCTTTGAATGCTCGCTGCGCATTTATGAGCTGTCACGTCTGTATTTCAGGGCTGGGCACACGTTAGTGAACAGGAGAAGGCTCTCATTCTTAAGGAGCTTATGGTGGACTGGATCCTGACACACGGCTGCTGAGTGTGGGAGGCAGCAGTGCATGGGGGTGGAGAATGAGCGGAGGGTCTCCAGCCCAGCTGTGGCTGTGCCTGTGGATCTGGGAAGGCTTCCTGAGGGCAGAACGTGGCTTTAATGGGGCGCCTGAGGTGGGGTGGGGCCTTTGTCCTGGATGCTGGAGACTCAGGTGCAGAGGGGAGAGGCTCTGGGATGGCCGGCAGTTGCAGAGCCTTCATCAGGGCGGCTGCTCAGCCTGGGGGTGGGGGAACCAGCATCGGGGACAGCAGGGTTATGGGGTCAGGGTCAGGCTTCCCCTACCGGCGATGCAGCCTGGGGCAGGATCGACACGGGAGGCGGCACAGCCCCTCCGTTCCAGAAGGTTCTGGAGCAGGGCAGACTCGAGCTGGGAGGCCACACCAGTGGGCAGTGATGGTGGGAGCGCGGAGGACGGGATGGGGTCCAACGGTATCAGGAAAGCAGTAGGTGCAGGACCTGTTGCTGGATGGGTCAGGGCAGGGACGAGGGGGCCCGCGGAGCCTGGGACGCCAGGTTTCTGATCTGGGCAGTGGGAGACATGTGGTCCCTTCACCGAGGGGCAGTTACTGAGGGGGAGCGCAGAAGGTCTGGGTCCAAGTTCTGAGTCTGGGTCAGTTCACGGCAGGCATGGCTCATGTGGGCAAGGAGCACAGTGAGACCCGGGTGGGGGAGACGGCAAATTCAAGTATCTCCTGGACTGGACTTATCAATGTGAGTGACCTGCACTCATTAAATCAGGCCCAGCTGAGGACGTGAAAACGTAATTCCAGCTGTTACTGGCCATCAGAGCATTATGGTAAAAACAAACCATTCAGACAAATGATTAGGTTTCCAAACTGAAGAACAAACAGAAAAATCGATTCACAGATTTGCTAATTGTCCTTTACAAGGGGAAAGAGCTGAACCGAAATGGATTTTAGCCATGATATACATAAAATAAACACAGTGTAAAGTACATAGAACTGACTCGTGGATTAATTAGGCTCACTCGCTTCTTTGTTCTGTCATAAGAGATGCCTGCACCCCCTAGGCGTCAGACAGTGAAACAAAACGTCATGGATCGTGGGAATAACTATGTCATAGGCAGAAAGAAGACACTGGTATCAAGACAAGTTCTTTAGAAAAGTGAAGAATTGTCACTTTCCAGAATTTATAATTGATTTCAATAATCAATAAGGGCTGACATGATGTTATAAAGGAGGGTCCTGGGAAGTCTGTTTTGAAGACAAGGTGGGAAGAGTCAATTATTTGCACATAATTGGCAGAGATATTGCTAAATTGCCTCCAAACATTCTTAGTGGCGTCTTGTTTCACGCGAGCTAACTGTTTTCCGTCTGGCGCCCTGCCTTCTCTGTGATGTTCACCAACCCAGATGCAGCACCCAGAGGACCAGTGAGGACTCGCAGCATGGAGGCCTGACGTCCCCTCTGATACTGAACAGAAGGACGACACCTGCGCCTGGCGGGACAAGAAGGGGGTGCTTCTGTTGTTCGATGTGCCACCCTTCGGTCAGGACACTCAGGCCAGCCTGTCCTTCCTGACCTTGTTTTTAATAGTGAAATTCACTGCTTCGTATTGAGATCTTTCATAGCATAACCACCTATTAAGAGTTTCCCAGGTGGCTCCACAGTAAAGAGTCTGCCTGCCAATGCAGGGGATGTGAGTTCAATCCCTGGGTCAGAAAGACCCCCTGGAGAAGGAAGTAACAACCCACTCCAGTATTCTTGCCTGGAGTATTCCATGGACAGAGGAGCCTGGGGGCTCCATTCCAGGGGGTCACAAAGAGTCGGATGTGATTAATCGACTAAACTACTACAACAACATAGCATAACAACCATTTTAAGAAAAAAAAATATGACTCACAAATCCAGAATTCCTTCCAAGTGCTGCTCACGGTCTGAACTACTCAGTTAATGAAGCAACACACTTGTTATATCTTAAATTTTTTTAGTTTGTAACATAAAGCTTTTCTAATTTCCATGAATCTTGGACCACAGGTCCATACATCTGACATTTAGTTTCACTTTCCCTTATGGATCCCGTTCATTTACCAGGTATTTGGTGACAACCTGACTCTGCTCGGTTGGAGCCGTGGGCCGGGGAAAATAAAAGTGAGATGAAAAACACTCTGTCCTTGAACAGCTTATGTTTGGTCTGGGAAATAAAGTTACTCAAAAGTGAAACAGATGAACAATGAAAGGAGGAGGCTGATTAACTGCTACACAAGTGAGGCTGACAATATCACAGCAGTTTAGAGAAAGAAAAAGTCATGGTTATTCCATGGAGACGGGGAGATGGAACCATTACCTTGATATTTTCCAATTGTGAAACATTTTAGGAATTATGATAAAGAGGTGTTCCTTCCACCCAAGTGGGAGAGGTCCACAAAATAGCCTATAAAAGCCCATTACAGACACTAAAGAGAATTCTTAGCAGCACAAATACTGTAGATCATTCCCAAGGCCACTGAAAAAGAAATCTCCAAATGTCCAGAGCCGGATCTCTGCATAATGGGGACTGATGGGTTTGCCCGTGGCTGCCACTGCGACGATACCCTCCAGCCTCACATCCTAATGTTTAAAAAGGTTATTTTAATTTATAACTGCCTTGTTACATTATCTGAGGAATCTATCACTAAATGCACTCTTTCTTAATGCAGAACTCTGGTCCTGCTTCTAAATTCTATATGATAGATCATCCTGAACTTACCTAATCTAATATTCCCAAGGCTGACGTGTGCACCCTTTGAAATTAGATTCTTCATAAAAAATAATACACTGCTTCCATCACAATTGCATTAGGGAAGCTGTGATGAGGAAGAGAACGTGGTTTATCTCCACAGACCTAAGAGCACAACTAGGTCAGGCCGGTTTTCAACCCCAAATCCACCTTCTTAATTGCTCTGGCTTACAAGTAAATTCTGGGCAATCTCTCCTAAGGGTTTGCAGCTGAGCCCAGGAGAAAGGGCGCGTGCACAGTGCTCGGAAACCAGCGGGGCAGGGGGCACCGTCATCCTGAAGGCCAGCTTATCCTCACGTGTGCCTGCAAAGAGCGCCACACTGGACTTCCCCTGGGGTGGAACACACGTCTACTGAATGGAATTCCTAAGCCTTGCATTTGACAATCATTCTCATTTCAATTTTTAATGAATATGTAATGAGGCTTATCCTACAAACTTTTGAAAGTGGGTAAAGTGCCCATTGCCCGGCCAGGTTCAAACGCTTATCCTTCCCCATATACATGTCCACAGTGTGTTTTTAGTTGTAATCTTATTTAATAGATGGTGTATTTCCCATGTTCCTGTACAGTCTATCTACTATTTTTGATGGCTGTATAATTGCTCTTCCTATCAATGGACCATACCTCACCAAACTGCTCTTCTATTGACACTGATTTTCCAGCCTTTAAAGCTATCATTATAGATAACAGCGTTATGAATGTCTGTTTGTGATGCAGCTTTTGGCTTCTCTTTAAAAGGGCTTTGTGGCTCAGCTGGTAAAGAATCCGCCTGCAAAGTGGGAGACCCGGGTTCAATCCCTGGGTTGGGAAGATCCCCTGGAGAAGGGAAAGGCTACCCACTCCAGTATTCTGGCCTGGAGAATCCCATGGACTCTACAGTCCATGGGGCCACAACTGAGCCACTTTCACTTTCTTTGCTAAAGGGCAGGAATGTCTTTACGACTCTTACTACCTATTTTCATATTGTTTGGGAATGAATTTTCTCTTATGCACCGCCCCCCATCCATACAGCAGGACGAAAGTTAAAAAGAAATCTGCACTGAATCATAATTCATTAAAATGAAATGGAGTATTTCCTGCCTTATCAGTAAACAAGGATGCCACAAAACCATCAGTGATCTCCGGCCTCCAAATATAAACTTCTGAGTGGGGAGGGTGCCCAACAGGGAGAAGAACAAAGCCTGGGATTCACAGGTGTCAGCTGTCACCACTCCCTCAGATGACTGAGGGACGAAGGATGCGATAAAATCAAGCAGCCGGATGCTGGCCCCAGACAGGCTGAGGCAAAATGAAAGAAGTGATTTCGCGGAGCCCAGACTCTTGCAACTTCCCACATTTAGAGGAGCGCTGCTGCTGCCACTGCTAAGTCACTTCAGTCGTGTCTGACTCTGTGCGACTCCATAGACAGCAGCCCACCAGGCTCCCCCGTCCCTGGGATTCTCCAGGCAAGAACACTGGAGTGGGTTGCCATTTCCTTCTCCAATGCATGAAAGTGAAAAGCGAAAGTGAAGTCGCTCAGTCTTGTCTGGTCTCCAAGACCCCATGAACTATAGCCCACCAGGCTCCTCTGTCCATGGGATTCTCCAGACAAGAGTCCTGGCGTGGGGTACCACTGCCTTCTCCATAGAGGAGTGCTACATTCCTTAATTTGAGATATCAGGTTTTCCCTAATTAACAATAATCTTTGATATCCTGACTGCCTCTCCCCTCTTTATTACAGACTTCTATATACCCTGCCCCCCCACGCCCCCCTCCTCGGAGGCGTTCTCTCGGGGCTACTGGAGATGTAGCCTCCCAGGCCTGAATAAGCAGAACTCTCAACTTTTAGGTTGCGTGTATTTTTTTTTTCAGTCAACACTAACTACACTGCTCTCCTCACTTTCTCTATAATCCTATGATAACAAACTTGCCTTTATGTTTTTTAAAACCTTTTTTAATTGGAGGATAATTGCTTTAAATATGGTGTTGGTTTCCGCCACAGATCAGCACGAAGCAGCCACAGGCACACCCATGTCCCCTCCCTCTTGACCCCAGCTCCCACCCCACCCCTCCCCTCTAGGCTGTCGCAGAGCACCGGTTTGAGCTCCCTGCAAATTCACACAGCGAATTCCCCCTTCTCTCTGTTTTACATACGGTCGTGTATGTTTCCATGCCACTTTCTCCATTTTCCCCTCCCTCTCCCTCCCACGCTGAGTCCACAAGTCTGTTCCCTACGTTGCGCTGCAAACAGGTTCATCTGTACCATCCTGATACAACCACGGTGGAGAACAGCACCGAGAGTCCTTAAAAAACTAGGAACAGAACTGCCATATGACCCAGCAATCCCACTCCTGGGGTATACCATATACCATGCCTTTGTGTTCAGAAATCCCATGCATTCAGGGACCCTGCCGGTCAAAGGGAAAAGCCATGGAACCACTTCCTAACCATCTCTTTTCATCGATGGTGACCACTGGGGAGTTCTGCTTACCGCGCCATCCATTCGGGTTAATTGCCGGAAACAGCTTATTTACTTGAGTGCAAGTGACTACTAAAGCGACAGAGTCCCTCAAGCCGTGAAGTGATAACATATTGCGTTAAATCTGAAGGGTACCCTTGGTGGAGCCGGTAAATCACTCACTAAACTGGCTCCATCCATTATCTGAGGATGCGTCAGGCGATTTCCCTCCCCGTGAATTAATTTCTTGGCTACTGTCATGGACTTCAGTGCCCATGATGAATGTTTTTACAATGAATACCAAATTAACCCAAACTGATTAGAGGCTTTTATAAGTTATTAATGGGATGTCACTCCGGCCTGGTCCTCTCCACATCTATGACGGTTTCATTAAATAATCTCTGCTTGCTGGAAAGATCCATCTTTCTCCCCTCGTGGGACTTGTCAACGTCGACAGACGCTCCCTGCCCCCTTGGTTCCCAGAGCTGGAGGAGCAGCGATGCCCGCGGGGGCGGTGACCTGGGGGCGATGCCCTCTTTCTGCTCAGTTTCTGGGTACAGTTAGGGTAGAGAGCAATCAACCAGCTGGAGGTCCCAGGGAGGGGCTCTGGTTTACCAAAGGGAGGAGGAGGCAGGAAGTCTCACCTGCTTTCTGGTTTTCAAGTTTTTTTTTTTATTCCCCCGCCCCTGCGTTACTGAGACGTAACTGACACACAAACTGTCCAAGCTTCAGGTGTGCAGTGTGGGTCTGACACACCTCTCTACTGTGAAGCGATCGCCGCCGTAGCGCTGTGGACACCTCCATGTCCAGCTAGTCACGTAGCCTTTCCCAAGTCAGACAGACAAATACCGGGTGGCCTCACTGACTTGTGGGATCTGAAAAATCTGAACTTATGGAAACTGAGAGCAGAAAGTGGCCGCCAGGTGCTGGAGGGTGGGGGACGGGGGTGGGGAGATGATGGTCAAAGGGAACAAGCTTCCAGGTAGAGGATGAACACGCTGGGGAACCACTGCCCGGGATTCCTGTAAGGAATGTATCCTCTCTGTCTCTCCAGGGATCACCCTGGCAGGGCATCAGGGCAGGAGAACCATCCCTGGGAATGGTCTTCTCTAAAGACACAGACATCTGAAAACCTAGTGGAGCCAAAGGCTGAGGGAGGTGATGGTGTGTCTTGTGATCAGCAGCCCTTCCCCGAGGAGAGTCGGAGAAGTTTCGGGGAGGAGACAGCCTTAGACACGCACCTGGACTCTCGGTTATAGCCAGCATCTCTCTATTCTATCAAATGCAGCCTCACTCACCTTCCTGCACAGACCAGATCCTCAGCTGATGATATCCTTATTTTTTTTCTCATTCTCTACATTTTGGTTAAGCCAAGTAATAATCCTAATAACTACAGCAACAGGAAAGCCGTCATTCAACGAACACTCTCCACACGAGGTTCCACACCACGTACTTTAAACGGGTTGACTTAACCCTCACGGTGACCCCTACAAGATACACATTGTTGTCCCCACTTTACAGATAAGGAAAACTGGGGCTTTGAAAGGTTAAGCATTTTAATCCAGATCGTGGCTTTAAAGTGTCAGAAGCAAGGTCTGGAAGAGACCCTGCGACGCCGGTGTTTTTGTTATGACTGGTCCTTGATAACAGAACATACTGGAGAAAACTCCTCTCTCCTCCTGAGGTCTAAGATGACCTTCAGGTTCTGAGACAGATGAGGTGGTTGAGGTGCTAGACCAGGGCTTCCAGGTTCCCATAGGGGTTGGGTCCTGGGCTCCCTGCCCGCATGGTCCACGGTCTGAGCTCACAGCTGCAGGGTGAGCGCCCTCCACTGGCCCTTCTGTCTGCACCTGGCCGCCACCCCGAGAGCTGAGGGGCCCCCGAGGTGGCCAAGCTCCCTGCAGGCGTCCACCCCTGCGAGGGGCCCTCCACTCCTCAGCCTGCCCTTCATTCATCTCCATTCATCTCTCTGCCCTTCATTCCACGCGACCACGTGCTTTCCAGAACAATCTCTTCATCGAGCCTCTCCTGTTGAATTACTGACATTTTGGTAGCATGAATTTTTACAGTGTTAACGAGTTGTTTTAAAAAAGCTTACTTTCTTTAAACTGAAAACTCGAATGACCCAGCGTGAGTGCAAATGCCTTCAGCTTAGATTTCCTGAACCTTTCACTAGCTCTCAGAAACGTGTCAAGATGCTGTCCTGCAGGAGGAGGCGTGAGCCAGCACCAATGAACGGGCAAGGTAAGACTCTTGCTTTTCCCTCCTTTCTTCTCCTTTTTTTTTTTTTTTTGTTGACATTTTAGAAAGAAAAATAACCTCTGCTGATAAAGCAGTGTTGTTAAGTAGGTAGGAGAACAGCACTGAGACAGAAGGCTCCTAAGAAGTGGATTGTTTCAAGGCTCAGTTTCCTTAGAAGGGACTTCAGAGTCAGAGGCGTCGCACCGCAGACAGGCCGTCACGACTGAGGTGGGGGCAGCCCAGGGCTCTGTAGAGGGTCCCCACGAGGCGGCCAGGACGACTCGGGTGCACGCGCGTCCAAGAGGAGGCTGCTGGGAGGCGGCGAGGGAGCCCGCGGATGTGCAGGGCTGAGGGCGCCACGCTGACAGCAGGCGACCGCGTCCACCCCAGGGGGAGGCCCCTCGGGGGCCTGAACCCCGAGCGTGCCAGCAGCCGTAAGCGCAAAGCAGGCCACTGCGGGGCCCTCAGAGGCCCAAAGCCCGAGCGTGCCAGCAGCCGTAAGCGCAGAGCAGGCCACTGCGGGGCCCTCAGAGGCCCGAAGCCCGAGCGTGCCAGCAGCCGTAAGCGCAGAGCAGGCCACTGCGGGGCCCTCAGAGGCCCGAAGCCCGAGCGTGCCAGCAGCCGTAAGCGCAGAGCAGGCCACTGCGGGGCCCTCAGAGGCCCGAAGCCCGAGCGTGCCAGCAGCCGTAAGCGCAGAGCAGGCCACTGCGGGGCCCTCAGAGGCCCGAAGCCCGAGCGTGCCAGCAGCCGTAAGCGCAGAGCAGGCCACTGCGGGGCCCTCAGAGGCCCGAAGCCCGAGCGTGCCAGCAGCCGTAAGCGCAGAGCAGGCCACTGCGGGGCCCTCAGAGGCCCGAAGCCCGAGCGTGCCAGCAGCCGTAAGCGCAGAGCAGGCCACTGCGGGGCCCTCAGAGGCCCGAAGCCCGAGCGTGCCAGCAGCCGAAGCGCAGAGCAGGCCACTGCGGGGCCCTCAGAGGCCCGAAGCCCGAGCGTGCCAGCAGCCGTAAGCGCAGAGCAGGCCACTGCGGGGCCCTCAGAGGCCCGAAGCCCGAGCGTGCCAGCAGCCGTAAGCGCAGAGCAGGCCACTGCGGGGCCCTCAGAGGCCCGAAGCCCGAGCGTGCCAGCAGCCGTAAGCGCAGAGCAGGCCACTGCGGGGCCCTCAGAGGCCCGAAGCCCGAGCGTGCCAGCAGCCGTAAGCGCAGAGCAGGCCACTGCGGGGCCCTCAGAGGCCCGAAGCCCGAGCGTGCCAGCAGCCGTAAGCGCAGAGCAGACCCACTGCAGGGCAATCAGAGGCCTGAACCCTGAGCGTGCCATCAGCCGTAAGCGCAAAGCAGGCCACTGCGGGGACTTCAGCGTCTGTGTGATTTTGTTAGACGTTTCTAGCAGAGACGACATACAGGGAAATGAAAGGATCATTTAATCATATTCTAGATCAGCAGAGACAAAATCTCACATAAACAGACGAACATGCAGGGAGGGTGGGCAGGACGTCATGAAATGATCAAAGAAAATGGAAATTCTCCATTAGGCAGAATTTCACCTGCTAGAGGATAAATGGAGAAAGATACAGTTTGGAGAGATATTCTGATATAGTTTATATTTCAGTGTAAATCACTACATAGACTAACTGAGAAAGACGGAGGAGGGACTTCCCTGGTGGTCCAGTGCTTAAGAATCTGCCTTGCAATGCAGGGGACTCAAGTTCGATCCCGGTCAGGGAACCACGATCCCATGTGCCACGGAGCAACGGAGCTTGCACACCACTGCACTGGGCTTCCGCCGCAGCTAGGGAATCGCGTGCTGCACCGTAAGATCCCTCGGGCTGCAACTAAGACTCGACGCAGCCAGATACACAAGGAAGTAAACACGCATGTTAAAATTTTAGTTATTTTTAATTGAAGGATAATTGCTTTAGAGAATTTTGTTGTTTTCTGTCAAACCTAAACAAATATTTAAAAACGAAGATGGGAGGAAGAGGAAGCCAGGGAGGCAGCTGTTCAGCGTTGAGCGTCTTTTCCTACTTAATCCCGCTTAACCCAGCCAAATCCATTTTCCCATCTCAAGGCTTTCGGCAGATAATGCGAGTTCTGGAAACTGCCCGGCTATCCCTCAGGAAGACCACAGACCGGCACTGCTTCAGCAGCGACTTTCTGGCAGAATGGACGCCTCCCCAAGGTCAAGGTTCTCCCAGTCCTCTCTCAGCGCAGAAGCCGGTCAGGCTGTGCTCACCTCCTATGATGCGATCTGAAGGTCAAATGAAATTTACTCTACAAGGCAAGAACCAGTAATCGAAGGCCACGAGGAGGCATGGGAGAAAATGCCTTTCAGCCCCTCCTGGTGGCTCGGGTCACCTTCCTGTGGTTCAGGGGGTCCCCAGCCCAGAGGCATCTCAGGGATCTGGCCACCCGGGGAGGAGGCAGCGCCCAGAAAGGTCTTGCTGAACTTTAACTGCAGCTGTGTTCTCTGCTCCCAGAGGAGAAGTACTCATTTCACCCTGACTCATTATAATTAGAGTCGATTTCCTTTGGGGAGCAATATTTACTTTTAAAAATAAAACAGCAATGAGAGATCTGTGAGTGTTTGTGAGGCCTGCTTCTGGATTTCGAAATGTCTTTGCCAAGAGCGCCCACCGGGAGCACCTGGCCCCGGGGGTCGGGCTTTCCCAGGTGAGCACAGCCAAGAGGGCATTCGGTCCCCGAAACATTCATGAACCGTGCCTTCTGGGGAAAGGCTGCCGACTCCTGCTCCAACATATAGGATGTTTTCTCAGCGCTGAGAGGTACTGCCTTCTAGACTCAGTACAAGAAAAACAGCAAAGTTAAAAAAGTTTAAAGTCTCAGATCCCAGGAGCACATGAGTATTCCTGGTACTAAGGCCAAGCAGCAGCAATCGTACTTGACTGAACCTTCCTTTCCCCGAAGCAGAAAGGAAGCTGAACTTCCTTCACTGTCAGTCACATCCTAAATATACACAAAGAGGCAGACGCTAGCGCTTCCTTGGTGGCTCAGTGGAAAAGAATCTGCTTGCAGTGTAGGAGACCCGCATTCGAGCCCTGGGTTGGGAAGATCCCCTAGAGGAGGAAATGGCAACTCACTCCACTATCCTTGCCTGGAGAATCCCATGGACAGAGAAGCCTGGTGGGCTACAGTCCACGGGGTCGAGAAGAGTCAGACACGATAGAGTGACTATACTTTATTTTCTTTCACACATAGATGCCAGCTATTTGCCTCCATCCAATTATTTTACATGTAAGTGGTTGAGAACCACAAGAACAGATCAGCTGATGATTCATCTGTCCATTCATGCGTTCACTTTTGACCTCAACAGTTATTTCTCAAGTGCCAGGCATGGAGTTAGATGCTCAGAATTCATACATGGAAAGCACTTGGGGCTTAGACCAAGGACCACTCCACTGGGGAGAGATGTGTGGGCAGGGACTCGTGTGTGAAAGGAGTTTGTGTGGTGAGACACTGGGGTGCCCAGAGAGGGGGCCTGGCCATGTGGGCAGAGGGGCCAGAGGAGCTTTCTCCTAGTTCTGCTGCTGGTTATTCTTTAGAAGATGAAGGTGATAGCTTCCATAATCGCCTAACCCAGCCCCGACCGCAGTGTAGCCTGGCCTGAGTCTTCAGCACCCTAGTCTTCTGCAGTCTCCTGTGGAACTGTGATTTTTTTTTCCTTGCACAAGCATTAGTGGCTTTGAGCAAAGACAACTCTCTTCTCCTGGCTGTGACTGACTGGTGGACAGGTGCCATTCTGCGAGTCAGCTTGTGGCGCCTCCTGCCCTCTTGTCACTGGTTTAGATCCAATAAATGTGCCTTTTGAAACCTCCGCTCAGTAAGTGGGCAGCACAGGGAACACTTGGGCAGCAGCTAACACAGCCGGGGGGCCTACACCCTCCTGCTTCTTCAAATCAATTCGAGGCAATGGAATTAACACACAACTGAGAAAAAATAATTGTATTTTGGGAAAAGTAAGGAAACTTTAATTCCTAAGACAGTAGGCAGCCTGTCACCAGAATCTCACCCCAAGGTTTTTAACATGATCATTTTCTGTGCTATTTTAGGAAGAGTTTTAAAAAGGCAGCTTTATGAATCGGCTCAAAGATGTAGAAGAAAATGGTCTGCTGCCATGCCACCTGATCTTCAGGCTGCAGGCGCTTTCCGGAAAGGGTCCTGTGGCCTTGTTACCGGGACTGACGAGTATCACCCGGTTTTAGACAGAAGCAATGCTAGGGATGAACCCGCGTGCTCACCTCACCCATATCCCTCACGCAGGAGCTGGGCCAGCCGACGGCAGCCTGGGACCTAGTTCGTGAACTCCCAGGGTTAGAACCCACATCTTTCAATCACTTGTTCAGACCCCTTTTTGCTACACTGTCTTGGCCATTGGGTATCTCGAAACGACTTAGTTTTGCCAATTTGAGTGGGAATCCATGGAGCTTTCTGGCGTAAAGCAGAGACGGCCCCAACAGTGCTGGGCGTTCTGCAGACTCCGTGCTCTGGTAGCCCAGGTCCACAGCAACTGCAAATCTACTTTTCTCATGAAGCCCTCCCAAGGGAAGACCCAGAGTGCCATGAGCGGAAACAGAGCGCCTCATGACTCCACCGTTCTGACCACTCCCGTCTGCTGTCCTCCAATGAGGTCCATCTCAGATTCACGGCTAAGGCCACAGACAACACACGCGGCCCAGTCAGGGACTGCTTCAAGGACAGCAGGTACGAGAACCAAGGCATATGCTCTTCCAATTTCAGCAGAGTTCTCTAGCAAGACAGACGGCCATGAACACATGCAGATGTCCTGGGGTACTTTCCCAAACGTAATTCACACAGACTCAGATTCTGAGTCTAGTGAGATACATTCAGTCTGTAAAACTAACTTCATCAACGCGGACGCCTGGTCACTGAAAGCGACGTGCTTACCAGCTGCTGACCCTTGGGGCCCCATCCCGCATACTGAAGTTTTGCGTTGCTGACTTCCGGTGGATCCAGGCTCTGAGGGTCCCTGGAAAGAAAAAGGTGGGAAATAAGACGTAAGATGATGTGATATTATCTTCCACGTGTAGCTCACTCTTGTTTCTCCCACCACATCATTTTCAGGAGCTTCTGTTATTCAATTAAAACATCTCATTCAGCCTCCACTAGATTTCTTCAGATATATATATAATTTACATGAAACTGAAAAAGGCTGGTCATTGCTTAACTTCCATGGTAAATATTCATCAACAGAGAACATGCAGAGAGGTGTGTAGACCAATTTCTAAAATATGCCTAACAGTCAAAATTAAACATGGAAATGTGCAGCTCTGCAGGGGTAACTCCCCACAGCTTCCATCTCCATCTGTGGCTTCCCCAGGAGCTGGCTCATTCTGACCTCCCCAAACAGCAGCCTCAGCACAGAGCCTACCCTTTAGTTTGTGCTGATACAGAAGAAGGGTGGGGTGGGGGAAGAAGGAAGTGGCGAAGGAGGGAGGGAGGAAGAGAGGAACAAGGAAAGAAGGGGGGCAAGCACAGGAGGAGGCTTTTTTTTTCTTTTAAGCATCACATTTTTCATTCTTAATTTATTAATATGCAAAATGCCACACTTTAAAAAATCCTATGTATTTAAATAAAGGTCCTAGTGAATAACTCACAGTAATAAAAGGAAAAAACCTAACACTTTAATAAATATTAACGATTTTAGTGTATTTTGTAGCTACCACTGCGTACTCGTGTAGGAAAGACTGAAGTTTGAGCTTCTTTCAGGCACGTCTGCTGCACAGGCCAGGCTCTGCAGAGGAGCACCTGCTACTGGAATACAGTGTTTACTGTGCGGAAGACTCAGCTGAGAAGGTGCCCATTCGTTTAGAGAGGCTAGGGATGAGTGGTCTTAGGAAAAGGCAGATGCTGAGTTTTAGGAGCTGCCTGAACCAAGATGAAGCAAGAAGGGAAGGGAGGTGAGTGAGATCGGCAAGAATGTGCTGATTCATTCAGAGCTTCGATCAGTAGAAAATTCTAAAGTATTAATAAATGCTCAATAGCACTATAAGGACGAAACAGAGTACACTGCAGACTAAAGGTGTTAAGGGAGACAGGATAGTCTGCAAAGCCCCTGGGGTTCAGGCACTGTGGAGATGGGTCTGGAGAAACTGCAGAAGCCTGGAGGTGGATGATAAGGCGCTAAGCAAGAGTGGTAACAGTGGTCGCTGTGAGGCGGACACCCAGGCAGGCAGAAGGGCTTCAACATTCCAGCTTCCAGATGACTTGTAGCCAACTCTCCCTCTGTACGCTTTTAAAATTTCAAAGCATTTTCATAAACGTAAGTGGGAAAGGCTTTCTAATGTTGACTCAAAACCCAGCAGTGATAAAAGTGAAGTAAATTTACATAACAGTACATGTTCTGCATGACAAAAACCACAAATGAAAGATAATTGGCCAACTGGGAGAAAATATTCATAACAAATGAATGGCTAATATCACGATTATATAAAAACTCTAAAACTATCAAGGTTATAAAAGAACAAACAAAAAGAAACACAAGAAAAAGATATGAAAAGATAATTCACAAAAATACAGAAAAATGCATTTAAAAAGGACTCAAATGCATTCAAAACTTAGAGAAATATAAACTGAAACTACACTGATATCATTTCTCACCTACACACACAAACACACACACACACACACACACTCTCTCACACTCACACATATACAGACACATCCAAAATCCAGATCTGTGTGTATCTACTGGTTAGTACACATAGCTACATGCCTTTGCTCTGTTCATGGAGAAACCTAGACCCAGGGACACCCAGGAGAAAATGAGCCCACCCTGGACTCTCATCCTGATCTCTGAGCACCATCTTCCAATTAAAAAAGAACAGGGCTCCCAGGAGGAGGAACCATAGACAGGCTAGAACAGCAAAAATGCAGGATGAGCTGGAGCATCCAATGGACCAGAAAGTATGGAAAGACTCAGAAAAGATAGAGCTTGCTAACAGAAGGCAGAAGCTAAAGAGTGCATGGCCAAAGGTAGAATAATCTGAGCAGCAGAATCGTGAACAATAATATTGACTTAACCCAGAGAATAAGCATTCATAGCCTTGCTAATATAAAGAATCAAATACATAAGTAGGTGGGGGAAGGGAGAGTAGCTCTTCCTCATAACAGAATTCCAATCAATAAATGCAGAAGAAGGAAAGAGCACACCCCTTGGGGGAACAGCAGAGAGATGACTGCTGCAGACAAGATCCATGATGGATGGTAAAGTTAGCAGAGAAAGTCTGAAGAGAAATGATTTGCATAGTCTCAAAGTATCTCCCGCAAGATACTTATCACCCCAAAGGAGAAGATAGCAACTTCCCAAGGAGAAACCTGGCAGACAGCGACTTAACCAAGAGATCAAGGTCAGCATCACCAGAAGTAAGACATGCCAGCATCGGGACCGCCCAGCAAGGTGCACCGAGAAAAACAAAACATCATATACATGGTATTGTCAACTGGCGAAAGTGAAAGTTGCTCCGTCGTGTCCGACTCTTTGCCACCCTATGGACTATAAAGCCCATGGAATTCTCCAGGCCAGAATATTGGAGTGGGTAGCCTGTCCCTTCTCCAGGGGATCTTCCCAACCCAGGAATCGAACCACGGTCTCCTGCCTTGCAGGCTGATTCTTTACCAGTTGAGCTATCAGGGAAGCTGGTCACTGGCAATGCCCATTATCAATTCCCAGGGAATTGAGAAACCTATATGCAGGTCAGGAAGCAACAGTTAGAACTGGACATGGAACAACAGACTGGTTCCAAATAGGAAAAGGAGTACCTCAAGGCTGTATATTGTCACCCTGCTTATTTAATTTATATGCAGAGTACATCATGAGAAATGCTGGGCTGCAAGCAGCACAAGCTGGAATCAAGATTGCCTGAAGAAATATCAATAACCTCAGATATGCAGATGACACCACCCTTATGGCAGAAAGTGAAGAGGAACTAAAAAGCCTCTTGATGAAAGTGAAAGTGGAGAGTGAAAAAGCTGGCTTAAAACTCAACATTTAGAAAACTAAGCTCATGGCAACTAATCCCATCAATTCATGGGAAATAGATGGGGAAATAGTGGAAACAGTGTAGGCTTTATTTTTGGGGGCTCCAAAATCACTGCAGATGGTGACTGTAGCCATGAAATTAAAAGACGCTTGCTCCTTGGAAGACAAACTATGACCAACATAGATAGCATATTCAAAAAGCAGAGACATGTCAAAAGCAGAGACATTACTTTGTCGGTAGTCATGTATGGATGTGAGAGTTGGACTGCGAAGAAGGCTGAGCACCAAAGAATTGATGCTTTTGAACTGTGGTGTTGGAGAAGACTCTTGAGAGTCCCTTGGACTGCAAGGAGATCCAACCAGTCCATTCTGAGGGAGATCAACCCTGGGATTTCTTTGGAAGGAATGATGCTAAAGCTGAAGCTCCAGTACTTTGGCCACCTCATGCGAAGAGCTGACTCATTGGAAAAGACCCTGATGCTGGGAGGGATTGGGGGCAGGAGGAGAAGGGGACGACAGAGGATGAGATGGCTGGATGGCGTCACTGACTTGATGGACGTGGGTTTGGGTGAACTCCGGGAGTTGGTAATGGACAGGGAGGCCTGGCGTGCTGCGGTTCATGGGGTCGCAAAGAGTCGGACACGACTGAGCGACTGAACGGAACGGAACTGAAACAGAATCTGGGTAAAAAAAGAAACGTAACCTTTTTACCCCCTTGTGCTTCATGTAATTCCACTTGCTCTAGGATTGGGGGCAGGAGGAGAAGGGGACGACAGAGGATGAGATGGCTGGATGGCGTCACTGACTCAATGGGCGTGAGTCTGAGTGAACTCAGGGAGCTGGTGATGGACAGGGAGGCCTGGCGTGCTGCAATTCATGGGATTGCAAAGAGTCGGACACGACTGAGCATCTGAACTGAATTGAACAGATAAAGGTAACTAATAAAAAGTAGAAATATTTAGGTGAGCTTCCAAGAAAATTCTGTTTTATGACACCAGAAGAACTTCCTATGGGTCTCCCACATGCTCTCCTCAAGGCACATCATAAACTTGGGCTCCAAAATGACCCACCCAAATGTAATTTTTCCCCCAAGTGCTCCAGTTGCACAAAGGATTTAACATAACATTGGCCATTGCAAGCACAGAGAGGGTGGCTGTACCTAAACTGAATAATGAAACCTTAATTTTAAATGACTTGGTAATAATCAAGAAGCCAGAAACTCATCTGGAGTTTATTAAGCCAAGAAGATTCATTTCCTTACACAAAAAGGATTACTGTAAATTACAGTGTGGTTGTCAACCACATTCTTTTACCAGAACTAAGGCCAAATTTCAAAAGTATCAGCTATTTGGCAAGTGATACCTTTCAGGACTTATAAGCATTTTCCAAGTCTAAAAATGTTTGCAAATTGGCTTAAAAACAATCAGTTGCATAAAGTTATCATTTGAATATAACACCTAAAATGCATTTCCTTTCTTCATAGAAACTATAAAAGCTTCTCTTGTCTAAAATAGCTCATTAGGCTCCTTTTTAGGAAGACATCAAAAAAAAAAATGTCTTTATTGGAAGGATCTTACAATTGAATATAACAGAAAAGCAAAATTAATGACAGACTCAAAGACACACACAGAAAACATAAAAAGTAACTTGAAAGATTAAAAAGATGCATGAAGAACAAAGAATAATTGAACTAACAGTAACATATAGAGGTGGTGCCAATGATAAAGAACCTGCCTGCCAATGCAGGAGATGCAAGAGACACGCATTCTATTCTTGGGTTGGGAAGATTCCTTGGAGTAGGAAATAGCAACCATTGCAGTATGTTTGGCTGGACAATTCCATGCAGAGGAGTCTGGAGCGCTACAGTCTATGGGGTCGCAAAGAGTCGGGCATAACTGAGCATGCACTGGCCCCTGCCCCCACTCCCACTTAATGTATAGAGACTTGAAAAAATAATTTATATTAAAAGAAGCTTAATGCAAGTAATCTACATAACCTACTCTATGATCTGAAACTAGAAGCTGAACAGAAAACAGTAGTGAGAACAGAACACAGCGCCGTGTCTTCCACAGAACAATTAATATAGAATCTCTTTCTTAAACTTAAAAGGTCTCAGGCAAGTTGATTAGCCTCAGATTTATACTCTAAGTCCACTGACAGGAAAGAATTAGAAGCAAACAAGTGCTAAAATGTATAGTCCCTAGAAAGAAAAAGATGACAGAGCATCATCAAGAAACAGAATTTAGGAAATTCCCTGTGGTCCAGTGGCTGGGACTCTGCACTTTCACTTTCACTTTCAAGGGCCTGGGTTTAATCCCTGGGTGGGGAACTGGGATCCCACGAGCTGAGAGGCACAGCCCAAAATAAAAGGTAAAACAAACAAACAAAAACACAACTCATTACTTGTAAGGCATTTGTTCATTCTAACTTCAAGTCCTTATAAATGAAAAGGATTTTTATCACAGCTTAAGAACACTACAGAAGGAACTTAATAAAGACTCAAATTTGAAAAGCAAGTTATCTAAATGCATTGTGGGATTCACACACAGGCATCTCAAGAAACAGAATTTAGGAAATTCCCTGTGGTCCAGTGGCTGGGACTCTGCACTTTCACTTTCACTTTCAAGGGCCTGGGTTTAATCCCTGGGTGGGGAACTGGGATCCCACGAGCTGAGAGGCACAGCCCAAAATAAAAGGTAAAACAAACAAACAAAAACACAACTCATTACTTGTAAGGCATTTGTTCATTCTAACTTCAAGTCCTTATAAATGAAAAGGATTTTTATCACAGCTTAAGAACACTACAGAAGGAACTTAATAAAGACTCAAATTTGAAAAGCAAGTTATCTAAATGCATTGTGGGATTCACACACAGGCATCCATGTGTTCAGGTGCACACACATATCTGTAAAAATTAGCCATTCTAGGAAACAACAACAAAAGATATCGAAGGCAGTGACACCCCACTCCAGCACTCTTGCCTGGAAAATCCCATGGATGGAGGAGCCTGGTGGGCTGCAGTCCATGGGGTCGCTGAGAGTTGGACTTGACTCAGCGACTTCACTTTCACTTTTCACTTTCATGCATTAGAGAAGGTAATGGCAACCCACTCCAGTGTTCTTGCCTGGAGAATCCCAGGGACATTGGAGCCTGGGGGACTGCCATCTACGGGGTCGCACAGAGTCAGACACAACTGAAGCGACTTAGCAGCAGCAGCAATCATCTAATTTTTAACTATATACAGATGTGCTTGTATGTGTGCACAGTCACTCAGCTGCATCTGAGTCTTTGTGACCGCTGGACTGTAGCCCACCAGGTTCCTCTGTCCATGGAATTCTCCAGGCAAGAACCCTGGAGGAAGTATCCATTCCCTTCTCCAGGGGATCTTCCCAACCCAGGGATAGAACCTGGGTCTCCTGCATCTCTTGCATTGGCAGGCAGATTCTTTACCACTGTTTCAGAAAAATAAGAATAAGGACACATCACCTGTTGAGTACCTACATATCTTTGTTTCCTTTTTTTTCTAAATCTTATGCCACCTTGCAATCCTCATTTTATAGTACTGAGAACTTAGCCCTAGGGATGCTATGCATCCTGTCCGTGGTCACACATTTTATCTGGACCTGCCACGTATGAGGTATGCCTGGGCATTATTATCCCAAACTCTGCCCCTCTCATCACTACAGCGCACTAAACGCAACAAAGGGACAAACCCCAACATGCCGCAAATGTACCTTCATGGCAACAATGTGCATCTCCAAAAGCTTAAAGAAGCTTTATTTCTTTTACTACCATCTGTTTCTGGTTAATATCACTTCTTAGTCACTAAATCAAAACTATTAAGATATATTTATTCTAAATACTATAAACAAAGTATCTTCACCAAATTAATATCAGCTCAAAACCCAAGGGAGAAGAGAGATACTTTCCCTGTTTAGGAAAGAGGAAATAAATTCAGAAGACTAAAACAGCTTCCAGATGATCTCCAGCACATCAAGGGCACAGACCTCTAAAAGACAGCTGTGTACTTCAACGTTAGTACTTTATGGGGAGACCATGATGATGCCTTCAGACCTGCTGTCCTAGAGTGTACTCCCTTGTGTAAATGGTTTGTACCTCTGGTATACGTAAGCTGGGGGTAGGGAACAATTTTGTTAACACGAATGAAGAGAATATAGATTTCCTGAATAGCTCTTCATACCTCTGCTTCCAGGCATGCCTGCCCCCATACCAAGACTTTCCAGAAAGATTTCTTGAAGCTTCATTTGGCTCCCACACTAACACACCGAAGCTCTATTTTCAACAAGTGAGAGATTTCTCTGCCAAAATTCAACAGCCTTGTTCCATTTTCTTTTCCCTTGATAACTTCTTTTAGTCCTGAACCCTGCTGCTAATTCTCTTCTTTCTATCTTTCATGGAACCAACACTTCCCTTAGGATGCCTAACACACCCCTGGTTTTCTGTCCAGCATTTTGACCACAACCTCTCTTTCCTCTTCCTTTCCTCTGAACAGAAGACATTTACTGCCGGGATATACACCTTGACCTTCTAGGTGATATGGTCATTCCCTGCTTCTGGTCCCATTCTGTCCCCTGGGTTCCAACATCATTTGGAACCCATTTATATTACAAAATGTTAATTCTTTATCCACAGTTTCAGCTTGACATTCTCACTACCTTCAAATAAGCACCTTCCATGCTAAGTAGACTACAAGCTTCACTGTCCTGCCAACAGAACAATCCAAGGGGACCTTGCCCATGCCAGAGCCACTGCTGCTGCTGCTGCTAAGTCATTTCAGTTGTGTCCGACTCTGTGCAACCCCATGGACTGCAGCCCACCAGGTTCCTCCGTCCATGGGATCCTCCAGACAAGAGTACTGGAGTGGGGTGCCATTGCCTTCTCCAGAGCCACTGCAACCCAACCTAACTTCCCTGTACACCATGTTCCTCCCATCATCTCTCTGGCCCAACTCAAAGACCTTCTCTAAGAGCTTCCAAATTGTTCTCCCATCTCCCCAGAGATACGCTATACAACACACAGGCATTTATCCCCATGCTGCCCTGGAACTGTCTCTTACCAGCCAGGATGAGCTCCAAGAAGTACCACTAAAGTCAGTGGCCCGTAACCTTCTTCCTCAATGCATACACTGTCTCTAAGCCCGTCTCATCTCAACACAGGAAGTTACTCAACAGTACCTATTCACATCTCAGTGTTAATCCACACTACATTTATATTAAGTCTGAGCACTTTGTTATGCTTTTTAATTGTGAAATAAGAAAAACACGAGACAGAGGCAGACATACAGAACAGTACAACAGCATGTACATGCCATAATATTAGGTCAACTACAAAAGAGGGAGAGAAACAGAGGAAGATGAATGAAACAGGTAGGTTCTTCTGTTAGAAAAATCTAACTTCAAACACTGGTTCTATCAGTCCCAGACATGCTGGGAAAGAAACTTAACTTCTTTGAGCCACTCTTTTCTCATCTGAAAAAAAAAATTATATTTAACAGCTGGTCACTAGACTTGTGGTGGTGATCACGTCGTAGTGTATACAAAGGTCAAATTATTATGCTGTCCACTTGAAACAATTATCAAAATCATATTTATAAAATAAAGCACTATCACTGAATTCACATGACAGCTCGGAGGAATAATTTTTTTAAGTACATTAAGAGAAAGTCAGTTTGCATCCAACAGACAGAAAGTTTCAGCTTCCCTTTCTCCCTCATGTCTGAATGCAGTTCTTTGGAAGCCTGCACTCCTCAGCTTTATGTGCCACTGCAGAGTGATTCCTAAAAAATTGGTATTAAGTGCAGCGCTTGGGAAGTATGAAGTAGATTGACATTTGAAACTGGGCCAAAAGGAGAAGCGTTCTCATTCTCAAATTTGTAATTATTTTCTCTTGTTTCCAAACAAGGTAAAGCTATTTTCAGCCTGTCTCCAGTTCGTTCCTGCAGACAGTCCAAGCCCAGGCGAGGGGACACCAGTCAGGGAGTTGTAAGACTTTTTCATGACCAATACCTATAGTTTCATGATGATGCATTGTCCCCAGGGCAGGATATTCAGCTGAGGAGGCTCACCTGACAATTTTCTAGGATGTTTATTACCTTATGATACTTGCTTACCTTTGGGCGTCTTTACAATTGGTTAAGCAAACTCAATTTCTCATGGTTGAAACTTGCATTTTAAAAACATGCTTTGAACTTGCTCAATCCAGAACTGAACTTAAAAAAGAAAAACAAAACCAAAAAAACCTTAATGTAAAATCAACCTGTCTAATCGAGTGAAAAACTGCCAGAAAGCCAGTTATATCGGAGTTAGAAAATATCATAAAGAATTAAGACACTTGTTCATTCATCATTTATTTTTCCATTTATTGACTGCCTACTAAATACAATACTCATATTCTTATAGGAGTAACAGTCAAGTCAAAAATATATATCATATAACAGCAAGTGATGACAAGTGCTATGAAGTACAAGAGTATGGAGTCACAAGTGTGATTATTGTATAGAGAGGGAGACGAGGAGGAGGTGGTGTCATTTAAACTGAGATTTAGGTGAGGGAAATATACTCATGCAGAAGGAACAGCGGCATTGCAAATGTCCTATAATAAAAAACCTCTGCACATTTGAGGAATAGCAGGAAAGCCAAGATGATTGGAGCATGGCAAGCAAGATGGAGAGTGAGAGCAGAGATGAGATAGGCACAAAGGGAATAGGTCTTGTGAGGCCTCGGAGAACACAGGTTAAAATTTCAGATTTTGTTCTCAACATAACAATATTCACTATGGAGGGCAGAGAGGGAAGAGCTGAATAAAAAAAAAAATCTCTGGTTCACATTTTTCAGGAGGAACCTGGCTGTTACTTTGGAAAAAAGCAGGCAATGATGGATACAGTAAGAGGTGGGCAGATTCTGGGTGTATTTGAGGATATGAGCCACTTGGGTTACTTGTCAGCCTGGATGTGGGGTGTGATCAAAATGAACATCAACAATGACTCTGAAGTTAGGAACCTAAGCAAGCGGGTGACCAGTGGTGTCGTTTACTAAAATAGGAAACACTGGGGGGATGAGAAGCCAGTGGTTGGGAGGGAGAGAAATTGAGAATTTTGTTTTGAAACAAGCATGATGTGCTTATTTGACCTACAACTGGAAATCTTGAGTGTGTGTGTGTGTATATATATACATACATGTATGAGGTGGGTGTTAGAGACAATGTCAGGGTCAAGAATATATATGTGAAGGCTATCAGCACACAGAAGGTGTACAAAGCTATGGATCCGATAACACCCGCAAGGGAGAGGTTGTAGACAAAGAGATGACACGGAAAGATGAGTGAACCCTAGGATAGTCTAATATTTACTCGACGAATTAGGAGTCTTAAAGGAAAACCAGAAATATCAAGTAAAATGGGAGAAAAACCCAGAGGGCAATTGCAGAAAATGTTGCAAGAAGCAAGGTGTGGTCAACTATGTCTGATGCTACTGATAGATGGATGATATTTTTACAGGCAACAGGGTAAAATTCCAAGTTGATCAAAAAACAGCACTCAAGAAGTAAAGGCAAAAATGCTTATTTTCTCCTTCCTCAAGGAGAATGAGAGACTTTAAAACGAAGAATTCCAGAATCAAACTTTGTTACAAGGTTGGTAACAACTGCCCTTCTTTTCAATATTATGAAATGGTGTTATAATAAAATAAATCAAGTATTCCCTTCCCAGTTCAGACACCTAAGTCAAATTTAAATCTAGTCAAAAATGTGGAATCTTTTATCATGATCTGTGCTTCAGTCCTTACAAGTCTAAAACATTAACTAGAAAGTGCCCTCACCAAAGGGTTTCCCAGGTAGCTCAGTGGGCCAAGAATCTGCCTGCAATGAAGCAGATGCAGGAGACACAGGTTTGATCCCTGGGTGAGAAAGAGCTCCTGGAGGAGGGCATGGCAACCCACTCAGCATTCTTTCCTGAAGAATCCCATGAACAGAGGAGCCTGGTGGGCTACCGTCCCTGGAAGCACAAAGAGTCAGACACAACTGAAGCAACTGAGCACACACACTCATGCTCATCAAAAACCATGACATATATCTCAAAGCACTATATAGTAACAGTCTGAATTGTTGCTATACCATGGGCTACTTAAAATCAGGTATTATAAAAGAAAATATTGAGACTTTTGTAAATTGTTTAGAGAAGAAACTAGTTAGATATCATTTATCTCCTACCCTAACTTAAAGTATAACTTCATGTCATGACATAAAAATCTTTCCCTTTTTAACACTTTGAAGGGCTTATGAAGCATCTATATACACCAGAGGGCTTCCCTGGTGGCTCAGGGGTAAAGAATCTGCCTGCCAACACAAGAGACACAGGTTCAATCCCTGGTCCAGGAAGATCCCCTGGAGAAGAAATGGCAACCCACTCCAGTATTCTTATCTGGAAATCCCATGGACAGAGAAGCCTGGTGGGCTATAGTTCATGGGACTGTAAGAGTTGGATACGACTGAACAACAAATAACATACACTAGAACATACAAATCTAAAGTCTGCAATTACTCAAGAGTGTCTATTAGCAATGCTGTGGCTTAAATAACATTTGATCATGAGCTTTCCAGGCACTAACATCACAAGACAGAACCTGTTGCATGTGCAGGACTCGTCAGAAACAGAAAGCAGCTAATCTCGCAGCTTTAGATGGAATGAAGACCAACAGCCCATTCCCTTCCTGATTTCTAAATCCTTCACCACGACTTACTGACCGGTGGCCTCGTGAATAATACGGTATACTGATTAAGAGTCAGACTGCCTGGTTTCAAATCCCCAATCATCATTTACTAATTCTAGTGTTTCCTTGAGCAAATTATTTTACCTTTCATCCTTCTTTCTCCTCATCTGAAAACACACACACACCTTTGGGAAATAACAGTCCTTCATTATAAGACCATGTAAGTATAATGCTCTAGCCACATGTCTTTCACGTCATTAAAAAAAAAAAAAAATAGTGATTGTTTCAATGGTCAGTTCCTCACCTACTCTTGTAAAACCTTCACTAGGAGGCAACCCACCATTCAATTCAGTCAATCCTGGTGTAGGACTGCTCTTTATTTATAGAAGGTCTTCAAAACACTTGTGCTGAAAGTCTCACTGTGCCTAATTGTTATCACCAGTTCTGCCCTCTGTGTGCGTGCTCAGTCTTATCCGACTCTTTGCGACCCCATGGACTGTAGCCCGCCAGTCTCCTCCGTGCAGTGGATTTTCTGGGTAAAAATACTAGAGTGGGTTGCCATTTCCTATTCCAAAGGATCTTCCCAACCCAGGGATTGAACTCACGTCTCTTGTGTCTCTTTCAGTGGCAGACGGATTCTTTACCCTTGCACTTCCTGGCCCTCTGAGCCCAGAGAAAACTTTCCTAATCTCTCTCCTTAAGACATCCTCCATGTACTGAGAGACAGATGTGATGTCTATGGCTGTGCACCACCATCTAAATGCACATAAGCATCAAATTGAGCATCTCATACTCAGGAATTAGAACCAGATATTGAGAAGCCAACTGGGGAGGCTTTCACACTTTCTGAAAAGCTGTTAATGGGCCCATGTGGCAATTCATCTGTAAGTGGCAGAGTGAGTGTGCTCAATCTCTGTTTCAAAGCTGTGTAGAGACGACAGCTATTATCCTTACTAAGAGCTTTGGGTACATCGAGAGTGTTTTTAAAGAAACATACCCAACAATTACCTTTAGCAAGAGGAAACACAGGTACACATAATTTATCATTTCCTTCAGCTCAAATACATTACTGACAGTTGACAGGTTTAAAGGGATCTCCAGACACCAACTAAATCAGTCAACCCTTTGACTGGATGCAAAATTTCATTTGTTCAACAAGCACTTGAGAGCTTTCTGTCTGGGAGTGGAGGCCATGGGTACGATACAGGAAATTCAGTCTGCAGACAGTAACAGATGAAATAGTTAACCTACACTTTATTTTCTCTGAACTAAAACAGTCTAACTAAAAGGTAATCGTGTTGATGTTGCTTGGTTTTTCTTAACTAACATTCTCAAAAACAGTGCTTTTCTAAAACTCACATGCTGTTGAGAAGTGATTTTTTTAAACTTTTTATTTTGTATTGGAGTATAGCCGATTAACAATGTTGTGACAGCTTCAAGTAGACAGCAAAGGGACTCAGCCATACATATACATGTATCCTCGTGTATCCTTTCTCCCCTCCCATCCAGGCTGCCACATGAGAAGAGATTTTACAAGGAAGGAGGCAGTAAAAGGAATCAATTAGTCTCAAGGGAATGGCACCCCACTCCAGTATTCTTGCCTGGAAAATCCCATGGACAGAGGAGCCTGGTGGGCTGCAGTCCATGGGGTCGCTACTAGTCGGACACGACTGAGTGACTTCACTTTCACTTTTCACTTTCCTGCATTGCAGAAGGAAATGGCAACCACTCCAGTGTTCTTGCCTGGAGAATCCCAGGGACAGGGGAGCCTAGTGGGCTGCCGTCTGTGGGGTCGCACAGAGTCGGACACGACTGAAGCGACTTAGCAGCAGCAGCAGTCTCAAGAGAAACCCTTGACCACCTGAAGCACTTCTGGCATCCAGAAAGCGAGCAGGCGAGTGCTGCCCCAGTGGGTTGAATGAATCACATACTCCCTGCCACACACTCCGGACATTCTCCTCTCTAATCCTCAGAGAAGCTTTAAGATTTTCTTTGCTTTGCAAATGGCTGAAGCAACGTCAAGGTGCCCTGCTTCCTCACAATGACAAACTGTTCTAATTTTCATCTCATAATTGGAGATGAGATGGAGAACTCGAAAGGTCTCTCCAAACAACTAAAAGCAAAGTGAGACTATCAGGAGATACTTCCTCAATGGCCCTACCATACCCATGACCCTAGAGACTCACCTCAGGAGGCCAGGGGCCCTATGAGCCTCTTGTGACCTCCTTTAGAGAAGACAGAACCCTTCTTGCTTCAGCTTCACCCTTCCTCACTGGAAG
Organism: Aepyceros melampus; assembly: GCA_006408695.1. NCBI lineage: Eukaryota > Metazoa > Chordata > Mammalia > Artiodactyla > Bovidae > Aepyceros > Aepyceros melampus. Next base: position 166,427 of record SJXQ01012567.1, read on the forward strand.
AAACCCAGTGAGTTATCTGTTAGATGGGGCTTCCCTAGCAGCTCAGATGGTAAAAAAAATCTGGATGCAATGTAGGAGACCAGGATTCAATCCCTGGGTCAGGAAGATTCCCTGGAGAAGGGAATGGCAACCCACTCCAGTATTCTTGCCTGGAGAATTCCATGGACAGAGGAGCCTGGTGGACTACAGTCCATAGGGTCACAAAGAGTCAGACACGACTGAGTGACTAACGCCTTCACTTTTTCATTACTGGTTAGATAAATATCTTTAGCGATCTGAGAAAAAGCAGAACATACATCTTTCATCTATTTACTTAGAAAATGCAAATGACAACTTCAATTCTGGTCAGAATAATGAGAGGTTGGGGCCCTACCCCTGCTCATGGCTGCAAATTCGCACAAAGCTTTCAGAGGGTCGTGTCCGTCTCTTTGTGACCCTGTGGACTATATGCCACCAGGCTCCTCTGTCCAGGGATTTTCCAGGCAAGAATACTGGAGTGGACTGCCATTCCCTTCTCCAAGGGATCTTCCTGACCCAGGGATTAAACCCAGGGCTCCCACATTATCAAGAATCAAAAAATTATTCATTGCCTTTGGCCCAGTGAGTTCATTTCTCTAGCTGGCTCAAGAGCACTCTTTTTATGAAAGGTGCAAGTTCCTGGTATTTTCCCCCACTTTAAGAAGAGGTCCATTTCTAGTTTTCAGTATACCGGTACCTTGAAAGGAATCAGGATGACTGACACTGCTAGAATCCTCCCAGTTCCTCAGGAAATACCTTGTCGTATGTGTTTACACTTTCCGGAATCAAGTGATTCTAACAGCATCTCTACCCTGGTTCCTATTTGTGTGAATCAGTTCCTTCCCAAGAGAATTTTGTGAACGCCCTCATGTCTTCCACCCCTCCTGCCCTAAGACTCCTCCTTATTTGCTAAATAAAGGTGTGTGTTCAAGAAACAGTAAAATGCTGCATAAAGAATAAAAAACCAAATGGACATCAAGATACCGCTTGGCTGCTCACAATTGCCCTGAGCCATCTATGATGCTAGAAATCAGAAGAGTGGAATGATAAAGATTGATGTCCCCTTTTGCAAGGAAATCTTCCTGAGCTATAAAAATACTTGATAACATTATTAGGTTGCTGGGCATGGACCTATACATTTGACCAAAGGTAGACTCTGCAACTCTGGGCTTCCCAGGTGGTGCTAGTGGTAAAGAGACTGCCAGCCAAAGCAGAAGACTTTGGAGGAGGGCACGGCAACCCACTCCAGTATTCTTGCCTGGAGAATTCCATGGACAGAGGAGCCGGGCGGGCTACATTCACAGGGTTGAAAAGGGTCAGACACGACTGAGTGACTAGCACACACATACACAGCCCAGCAAATACCCGGTACAAAGTAGGCACATCAAGGGCATTTTTGGATAACAAAGTGACTGAATATAAGTCCCCATGAGGGAAACCATTAACTAGAAGGCAGGAGTAGAGTGACCTCACTAGGAACAGGGTTGGGGCAGAAAAGGAAATAGTGAGTAAACAGGCAAGCACACACTGGCACCCAGAGGAAGGCACATCGTGTAACTGCTCCCAAACCAACTGCCAAAGCGAAGAGCTCAGCTTCAGACACTGGGAGAAGGAAGAATCCTGTTCCTTCAGTTCAGCTCAGTCCAGTTGCTCAGTTGTGTCTGACTCTTTGCAACTCCATGGACTCCAGCACACCAGGCTTCCCTGTCCATCATCAACTCCCGGAGCTTGCTCAAACTCATGTCCATTGAATTAGTGATGCCATCCAACTATCTCATCCTCTGTCATCCCCTTCTCCTCCTGCCTTCAATATTTCCCAGCATAAAGGTCTTTTCCAATGAGTCAGTTCTTTGCATCAAGTGGCCAAAGTATTGTAGCTTCAGCATCAGTTCTTCCAATGAATATTCAGGGTTGATTCCCTTTAGGATTGATTGGTTTGATCTCCTTGAAGTCCAAGGGACTCTCAAAAGTGTTCTCCAACACTACAGTTTAAAAGCATCAATTCCTCAGTGCTCAGCTTTCTTTATGGTCCAACTCTCACAACCATACTTGGGTAATGGAAAAACCATAGCTTTGATTAGATGGACCTTTGTTGGCAAAGTAATATACTGTCTAGGTTGGTCATAGCTTTTCTTCCAAGAAGCAAGCGTCTTTTAATTTCATGGCTGCAATCACCATCTGCAGTGATTTTGGAGCCCAAGAAAACAAAGTCTGTCACAGTTTCCGTTGTTTCCCCATCTATTTGCAGTAAAGTGATGGGACCGGATGCATGATCTTAGTTTTCTGAATGTTGAGTTTTAGGCCAGCTTTTTCACTCCTCTCTTTCACTTTCATCAAGAGGCTCTTCTTTTCCTCTTCACTTTCTGCCATAAAGGTAGTGTCATCTGCATATCTGAGGTTGTTGATATTTCTCCCAGCAATCTTGATTCCAGCTTGTGCTTCAGCATTTGTGCCCAGTATTTCACACGATGTACTCTGCATAGAAGTTAAATAAGCGGGTGACAATATACAGCCTTGATGTACTCCTTTCCCAATTTGGAACCAATGTGTTGTTCCACGTCCAGTTCTAACTGTTGCTTCTTGACCTGCATACAGATTTCTCAGGAGGCAGGTAAGGTGATCTGATATTCCCATCTCTAAGTATTTTCCAGTTTGTTGTGATCCACCCAGTCAAAGGCTTTGGCGTAGTCGATGAAGTCTGATCCATACGTTTTGTTAAAGTCACAGCCTTGGGAACTCCCTGGCAGTCCAGTGGTTAAGATTCTGCACTTCCAAGGCAGGGGGCACAGGTTCAACGCCTGGTCAGGGAATTAAGATCCCACATGCCATGCAAAGTGGCAAAAAAAAAAAAAAAAAAAAGAAAAAAAATTTTAAAGCCACAGCCGTAAGACTGTACTTTCACTCAACAAACATTTATGCAGCACTGAGCCAAATCTTCAAGATAAAATGTTGTTCCTGCCTTCAGTTAACACCTAGTCTAACATGGAAAAATGGATGTAATTATACCACAGAGTACAGAAAGAGATGTCTACACAATAAAGCAATAGAGACGAGGAAGAACAGAGTTGGGTGGAGGCTTGGTAGCCCAGAAAAGGCCTCACACAAAGGTCAACCGTAGACCCCAGATGTGGGAGATTAAAGAGGTGTACTGAGTCTCCAATCACAACAGTCTGAAGGTGAGAAAACAGCAGCCTGAGCAAGGGGAAACACAAGCAAGGATTAGGAACACATTTAATGGGCTTCCCTATTGGCTCAGATGGTAAAGAACCTGCCTACAATGCAGGAAGGAGACCCAGGTTCAATCCCTGGGCCAGTAAAATCCCCTGAAGAAGGGAATGGCTACGCACTTCAGTATTCTTGCGTGGAATATCCCATGGAGAGAGGAGCCTGGAGGCTACAGTCAATGGGGTCACAGAGAGTCAGACATGACTGAACAACTAACACACAACTTCTTTACAGTCAACACCTCATTCAGCTGGCACAATCACCACCGGAGGCTCAAAGAAGAAAACCGAGGCTACAGGATTTAAGAAGCTGAGCCATGACTTAAAGATTTAATTTCAAAATGATGCTTTTTTTCTCTTTTTTCAATTGAGATTTAATTGACATACAGCTTTGTATAGGTGAAAGGTGGATCCCCGAACAATTTGACATATATTGTGAGATGAATACCACCGTAAGCTTAGTCAACATCCATCTCTTCAAATAGTTACAGAAAAGCTTTTCCTTGTGATCAAAACATTAAGATATACTCTCTTAGCAACTTTCAAATACGCTATACAGCAATGTTAATTATAGTTATCCTGAACTGGATGAAAGTGGTCAAAAGGTACAAACTTCTAGGTGTAAGGTAAATAAGTTCTGGGGATAAATGTATAAATCTGTGCTCTTAATCTCTATGCTATCTGGCAGTTATGTAAATAGTAACATACAAAATGAGCTTTAAAAACAAAGACATAAAGCCACAGACCAGACTGTAAAGGGCTGTGGAAGCTATATTTCACAGCTTGTTGTATATGCGGACTTTAAAATCTTTTCATGTCTCCACAGAAAACAAAAATCAAAATCAAGTTATGTTCTGAAAAACTAATTCCAGTTTCAACAGCTACAATAAGAACTGCTTTCTAACATTTAAAATTTTAAACAAATCTTTATCATCAGAGTCTTTTCAAGTTTAATATCTGTCCATTGAAACCATATATTATTAGCAGAAATGCTTCTATGAATTCAGTTAAGATTTTCAAATGCATGTTTACATCACTTTACATCCATCTGAAAAGCAACAGTACAAATCATGAGAACCTTTGTTTTGTCTGCAGACAACACTACTAGGCACCAAGGACTCAAGTGCACTCAGCAAATCCTTTCACACCAGAACACAGGTGGGAAACTACCAATAGAAGGAAAACAGCTTACAGAGAAAAAGAAGGGAATCACTTAAGGCGAATTATGTAACTATCAGTGGGAGACCCACAGCGTGCCACTCTTCAAAAATTTAGCACTAAATGCAAACAAAAGTGATGACCAGCACACGATCCCTAAGGACGGAAATGGGCAGGTGGAGAAACAGACCAGCTGGAAGTACCTGGGGAAGGATTCGTATTCTGGTGCCAGGAGTGACAATGAGCTCAATTGGCATCGCTCTGGTCCTTCTACAGGGTGACAGTGATACTGAAAATATCAAACCCAGAGATAACAGGACTGGCAGGGGAGCGGGAAGGTGTGGAATTAAATTAGCCTGTTCTGCTCCAGTCATAAAAATTACTACTGTGTTTAAACCTCAACCCAGATAGGAACATGAAAGTCACAGCCTGGAAATGGGTAACCAACCAGTGCAGTGATCGATAAAGTTCAGTTTTCAATCTCATTGGTATTTTGTCTGTTTATTACAGGGTTTTTAATGCTTCCCCCCCAAACAGAAAGACAGAGGCAACTATTTGGTACAGAAAATTAAAAGGTGCTGCAAAAAAGGACTAAAATTAGACGGTCTGTCACTTTTTTTCTGCCACTTCCTCTGCCACTCCATGACCGTGCTAGAATCAAGCTTCCCCTTTGCCATCACCTCCAAACCGTTACATTATTTGGCTTTCAATGTCTGTTTAATCATAAACTAGCTCACTATATTATTAATATTCCAAACTGCATTTTCAACCAGATAATAATCCAATATCATGATGCTGAATTATCTTAGGTTATGTTCTTACATTTGTTTTTATTTCAAATATGAAACTAAACAGAAGTACATATACACTTTTAAATAGCAAAGAACAATTTGAAATAAAGAGTCATAAAATGACAATAACTGGCAGAATAAGAAGCACTAGTCCTCACCTTACCCTTTCTCCTCTTCTTCCCAAAACAAAAAAAAACGATTTTAATTTTGGTTGCGGGAGTAATACATTAGTTGTTTTAAATTGCTGATGGATCATGGAAATGGCAAGGACATACTGGCATGGACTCTGGTTATCTTTCAAAGATTTACAAGGTTATTGGAGTCTTTTGACCTTGGCCTAGTCAAAGCTGCAGCTGAAAATAAATGTAGCTGATTAGATCATATTACGTCAATACATATAATATGTATATTATAGTATTGTTGTTGCTGTTTAGTTGCTAAGTCATGTCTGACTCTTCTGCTTCTACTCTGCTTCTGACTCTTTTGTCTACTTCCCATGGACTGGGCTGCCATTTCCTTCTCCAGACGATCGAACACGTGTCTCCTGCACCAGCAGCAGATTCTTTACCACTGAGCCACCAGGGAAGCCCAATATATGATAGCATATATCAAGGATATATTTATTTGTGTTTTATATGTACATACCCGACTCCAGTACTCTTGCCTGGAAAATCCCATGGATGGAGGAGCCTGGTAGGCTGCAGTCCATGGGGTCGCTAAGAGTTGGATACAACTGAGCGACTTCACTTTCACTATACATAAATGCATATATATGACATAATCTACATAATAATACATATGTTCATATATGTGCATTATGTATATATACATAAACATACATACACATGAATGAAACATTTATGCTTCAGGGTATGTAAAGTATAACATAAATGGAAAAATGGAGCAAGAATATTAGCAGGAGAAAGATTTACACTATAATAGTCCACGCTTTCCAAAATATATACTTTGCAATCAATATTTTATTTTCAAATTAGAGGTTCTCAGAGTTAAGATGTTATGGCAATGAGACAGTCATTCATCCTGCTTCTTTTGGCAAGAGCAATATTTTAAAATATGTGCTCTGGTTGTAATGACAAAGCTGAGAATACATTCGAACAGTAACTGAAGAAATAACATCCACCTAGCAGCGAACACTAAGCTGTCACTTCAGTGTCCCAAGTATACCAAAAGTATAGGTGAATATGTAAATTACTGACATATCTTCAGTGAATGTACTGTACTGCCTTGCTCCCTGGGGCCCTAGAAAAAGAAGTCAATTTTAATTTCATATGAGTTAATCACACTCAAATTATAAGGCAAAGCCTTTAGAAACATTCAGTTTTCTGCTAATGAGGAACAAAACACTTTGCCAAGTTACCAAATCATTGCTGACGAACACTTTTGGGGGAGTGGATGGGGGTTGGGGAGATGAGCACATTCACCATTGAGATACCTTTTATCACAACACATCACCCCAAAGTTTATTACAAATTTCTCACAGAAATCTTATCCAATTACAAGCAAGTTATCACCAAAACAGGAATGTTGAGATCTCCAAATCTGTATACTAAAAAAGGAAAGGATGTGAAATCATCAATAATCACACTTAAGCAAACACTGAACACGCACGTGCAACCTCCACACTGGAGCCCTGTCTGGCCAAAAATGTCTTTACCCCATATTTCTTCCCTTCTCCCTCTCTACATCCCCAACACTCAAACACGGAAGGGCAAGTTTAACTTCTAAAATTATGCTGTACACATACTGCTAATGGAAAATTACCTTTGAAAGGCTTGACTTGTCAAGGTTTATGAATGGGGGAAGTTATTTCTCTTAACTACATTGCTGGAATTTTTCCACTCTCATTTCAATTCAGAATACAGTGTTTATTCTTCTACCAACCTCCCCATGCCCTCACCTCACACCTTTAGGTCACCTTCAAACCAGCTCAAAGTTGCAGTACAAAATGATGGCAAAGCTAATTTCTTAGACGCCCTCCACCGACTGGCTAGGTGGTAGTGAGACATTCACTTTCCTTTAGTGAGAGAACCATGGCATTTAAAGCTTATTCTTTCCTTTCCCACATACCTTTAATTCTTTAAGAAGAAATAAATTAAACGTACTGTTTGCTTTGGGACTCTTGAATATGCTGTCTTTCCCATGGAAATATCTTTAATCCTAATTTGAATATTTAAATACGTTGAATAGCCCAGCACCTGGCTTCAATAACCCCTAAATAACTCCCAAGCTGGTAAAGACAACACTTCTCTAACAAGCAGGGGTTCCTGATTTACATCTGCTCAGAAAACTTCTTCAGCATCATTATAAAACTCATCTTTGACATCCAAAAAGATAACGGCTAGAAGTCCTGGTGTTAACTTTTCACAGACAGAAGTAACCCTAAGGCGCTGATCCTGGATATTCCAGGAGACCTCTCCTTTTAAATGCAAAGATTGGAATGGAAGATCTCCTTGAGGCATAGCTGGGTAAATAACCACCCTTGAGTGAGTGATTTCAGGAGATCTTAGTCTTACCAATGCCGATTTAGGAAAGCCTACGCGTAAGTTACACAACCTGGGCCTCAGAAGCTACCTCGGAGAAAGCATCCCTCCAGGGGCGCCACAGGTGTCTTACGGTCCTCCATCCGCCCTCTCATCCGACACACAGTACTGCCCAAGCTAGTGCATTTCAGGCGTTACCATTTCTAGCCACCGCCGGAAAAAGGCACCCGAAGACCCTGAGGCTTCTCCGCCCTGCAGAGACATCCCCGGCGTCCTGGCGCGGACGTGGGATGATCCGCAGGGATGCGCGATCCCAAAACCCCGCGGGGCCCTGGCAGAGGCGCTCCGGGGAAACTCAGGGAAACGGTTGTGGGGAGGGCAGCGCTAAGCTTCGCTGGACGTTAAATGATAAGAGACATGGAACTCGGAAAGTCCCCCGAACTGCGGCGCGAACCAGCCTGACGCGCCGCGCCGCGCCAGCGAAGGTCCGGGGAGACGGCTGAAAGTTCAGTGGCAAGAGCGGCCAACTCTTGCGGAAAGGAGAGGAGAAAAGGCACTCACCTCCACCCATCGCTGGGCCTCGGCGAACGCCAGGGCGCAATCGGCCTCCGCCTCCTCCATCCCTTCCAGAACTAGGGGGAGAGAGAGGTGGTGGGTGCGCAGAAAGGCGGCAGCGCCGCGCACGACGGGCCAGATGCCCCGGCCTCTCCGGCTGCAAGACGCCGGGGCACGTTGTCTCTTTCCCTTTGTTGCGAAGTTGTTGAAACTTCAGCAAAGTTTCGAACCACAAGAACTTGAAGACGTGGCTTTCTCCAAACTCCCGAAAACGCCGCGGGGACCGGACAGAGCGCGAGAGGCGGGGAGGGCGACCGGAGGGGGCGCGCGGCACCAGACCCGAGGGCTGTTTCGACTTCAAAAGTCGCAGCGCGGCCGCCGCCCTCCCGGAATGCCCCG